>BJBW01004594.1:84873-129400 GCA_004320125.1 Scolopax mira | reverse complement strand
ACGTGGTCCTTTGTTCCCATCTACGGCCAAACCACAACAATGAGCAACCACCTCTTTCTGATTGTTAAAAAAGGTAGTAACTGTATTTTAGTGACATGTATTCATTATAGTAGTTAAACTTAATACCATAAAACTACTTTGAAAATATCAGATATCACATTAAATACTCAATCCCGCTCCTCATCGGGGTCAGCCCGGCCTCCCCTTAGCACCTCCCCGCGGCTCTCACCCCTCTCTTTCCCGGGGGTTCCAACCAGGCCGCTGTGATGCCTGGCCGTAAGCAAGGACGCCCGCTCTGAGTTAATGGTCGCACTGCGGCCTCGAACCCGGGGCTCCAGCGATCCGGCGGTCTCAGCCTCCCAACGTACTGGGACTACAGGCGTGCGCCACCACGCCCGGCGATGAAATGGCGCCCCGGCATAACAGACGGGCTGCCGCATTGCTGGTGCGTCACGTACTTACCCAGGAGGAAAAAGCCAAATATTTGTTACGGCTGCTCGTGACTGTCCGCGTTATCTTCCTGTGAGTAAACATCCTATCGCTTCGCTGCAATAACTTCAGATCAGAACCGACGCGTTGGGTTTTTATTTCGGCCGGGTGATGGCTGAACTGTATCCCCCTCAAACCTCTGCAGAAATTGAGAAAACACACACCTCAGACCAACAAGAATTGAGAAAAGTACGGCGATCCTAAACAATCCTAAACAATTGTGTAGCCTGGATGTAGCCTGAGCATATAGGAGTCTCTATGATCTATGGAAGCAGGGCTATTGTCCTTTGAAAAACTGTAGTTTGGGGAGCAGGAGAGGTAGGAACTATTAACTGCTACATTAAAATGGCCATATAAAATACTGCCAAAGTTATTGTAGGTTACATCTTCAAAACTGTTTTCAATAGTGGGGTGAACCTGCTATATGGAGGATTTCAAGAAGTCTTAGAAGAAATGCATCTTCCCGCAATACACAATAGGATGCTTCTAAGTCTCTTAGAAGGAAAGCTGTGAAACATCTAGTCTGCTGTAGATGAAAATCTTAGAAGAAGCTGGGAAGAAAGACGAAGAGCTCTCCTGAGGGTGAAAGAGATGGTTAAAGATGGCTTTTCTCACTGTCGGTCTAAAGAGTGTACTAAATCAAAAGCAGATCTCTTCCAAATAACTCCCACACAGACCAGGAGAGAGAAAAAAACCCTATTCATTGAGGCGCCAGTAATCAAAAAGACAGCAAAATTTAACTTTAGTCCAGTATACCTCCCATTATATCACCAGCTGTTTTAAGAGAATAACTTTTATTACTCATGTTTTTTATGAGGGTCTTTTTCTTTAGCATCCTTGTCAAAAGCATGTTTTCTTTTAAGATCCTGAGGGCTGCTTTTGAAATGGCTGCTACTAAATTGTCTAAGGCAGAACAGAATATAGCTTTCTTCTGTTGGGGGGGTGGGGGTGTGAGCAGCCCCCTTTAAGAGGGTCATATTTCTCTTAATGCAGCTGGACAGACTTTCTTTCAGCAGGAGTAGACCTTAAAATGTGTTTGTTGCTATATCATCTCATTTTATACTCAGAGATCGCTTTTCAGAAGATATAAACCAGTAGGCAATGTAGAAGGTAAAGTCTAAAACTCTGAGGTGTAAAAGCATTTAATGCCAATATTGGATATTTGCAAGGTTTGCTGTTAGCACCCTCAAAAGCTTTTGGAAGGCACAGAATGACACAGGTTGTATTCCCATGAATAGTGACTCTTCCAGTCCAAAAAATGTTATATCAAGGATATATATACAGGTTGCAGAAGTGGTCAGCAAAGGCTGTGATGTGTTTCCAAGCAATGTTATCAATGCATCGTACAGTAAGAGCTCAAGATCTAAGGAAAACAGACAGTCAAAGAGTTCCTCAGGATCTCCCACACCATCTGGATTGGAATCTGTATCCTTTGGATAGATTTTCCTCCCCAGATGGGAAGCAATGGGGCCGTTTGTCACTCAGCAGGCTCCATCTCTGTCCTCAAGCTCCATAAATGCACCTCATCTCACAAATGGAAACCAACAGTGAATGCATTTTCTATTCCTTGACCTGTGATCTCCTAAGATGTGGTTTTTTTCTTTTTCCCCTCTGGCTAGAGGCCAGTCCCTAGCAGCAGACCCCAGTGGTGATACTGGGACCAATACTGTTTAACATATTTATGAATGAGCTGGACAAGGAGGCAGAGTGCACCCTCAGATTATCCAAAATGGAGAGGAGTGGTTAATCAAAGGGTTCTGCTGCCATCCAGAGGGACTTCAACAAGCTGAAGAAATGGGCTGACAGGAATCTCATGAAGTTCAGCAAGGAGAAGTTCAAAGTCCTGCACCTTGGAAGGATCAACCTCACACACCAATATAGGCTGCAGAAGGGAAAACTCACTGGGACCTTATCCATGTGTATAAATACCTGTTAGGAGGGAGTAAAGAAGACATAAGAAACAGCTTTTTAGCCTTGAGGGCTGTCAGATGCTGGAACAGGCTGCTGAGAGGAGCTGTGGAGTCTCCATCCTTGGAGATATTCAAATCCTGACTAGACAGAGCCCTTGGCAACCGGCTGTAGGTGACCCTGTTCTCAGCAAGGCTTGGGCTGGAGGCCTCCAGAGGTGCCTTCACACCTCAGGGATTCTGCAGTTCCGGGGTGCTAATGGTCAGCCCGGCCCCAGGCAGCCAGAAGCACCAGGCTCTCTCTGAGAACATTTTCTGTCTAAGGCACTAGTGGACATTAGCCTTTTTAGAACATTCCTGTGACAGATGCTAGCCCAGGGCTGAATACAAGGTTAGTCCTAGAAAAGCAAGGAAACCTCAGATAGGCTTTTGATGCATCTGTTTTTACTCATCTTAATTCTGCCTTCAGGAAGAGGCAGAGCTGGAGTTTCTGAAGACCAAAGGAAAACTCTAAATGCTTTATGATTTTATTCTATTGGCCAGTATGAAAGAGGAAAGAGAGAAAATGGGAAGAGTCATTCTTAATTCTCTAAGGCTGGATAGCTATTCTCTTTTATATTGGCACCAGGACTTCACAGCCCTGGGGCCAAACTTGCTCTGTCACTGCTACTGTAAAGGATAAAACTGCATGAGATTTAGTTATTCTTTTAGATCCCGTAGCCACACTGGACATCCTACTATGTGGCTAATACCAAGGACTGAATCCAGCTGTAGTCTGTTCTGACAGTTGACATCAGTGTGAACAACTGGATTTAGCACAGGTTTCCAGACACTGAGAACTGCATTGAAATCTATGTCTCCTTTAAACTTTTTGTCCCCCACCAAGGCTGTAAAGTGACCAAATGAGACCCCTCCAGCCATTCACAAGGATGTTCTCTGGTACAAAGTGATGAGAAAGCACTTGCAGGTGTTTATATACAGCAGCAACCCCTGAATTGCATCCTGGACTGAAAGGGGAAAGGGGAGAAGATCAGCCACCCCACCGCAACCTGCCTCTTGCTTTCAGCATTTCATTGCTGAGGAAAAAAGTACTGTTCTTTTCCTTCCTGATACCCTATCACTAGGCAAAATAAGGACTTCCAAATCAGTTTTCTCTTGTCTAACACCGAAACAAGTTAACCTCACAACAGCTAAGGTTGCAGGACCTGCCCCAGCTTAATCCTACCACTTCTAAGAGAGTTGCATTTATATGCAGCTTTTTTTTACATAGCAACAGATTATAAATATGAATTTAATGCTGAAAGTTATTTTCCTGTATTTCTCCATCAATAAGTTACAGTTTGAACTACAATGAGATCATCCATCTGTGTCCAACTCGAATACTCACTTAGTTCTGGCCTGAGTAAGCCCCAAGGTGAACAGGATCCAGGTTGCACCAATGCTGTTCTGTCATTAAACTGTATGAGCTGCACCAGACATCTTCATTAGTCCCTCTTCTTCTCCAGAACTCCACACTGGCAGTTTTAATAGAGTTCTGCTCTCAAAATAGTATTTCCAGGAGCACATAAATGGTGTTGAGTCCCAAGTGCTATTTTCAGAGCTGAATGTATAGCACGTAAAAGCCAGTCAATCAACCCTCAGTGACACAGATTCTTCTGGATATAATTGCCTCATAAATGGTCCTTTGGAAAAATTTTGCTCAGGTTTGAGCCTGGCTCTTGATTGATATGTCTGTGAAACTTCTGGCTGAGATTTGTGACTTGCTATGCACGCTCAGTTACTCTACATAACCTTTTCTATAGTGTGGAAAATGCACACCCTTTGGAAGTCTTTTAAAAAAAAATGGAAAGAGAAATATCATGGAGATTCTCTCTCCTTGTTTTGTTATTTAAATGTGTCAAATTCCTCCTCGACAGCAAATGACGAAACACGTTGTGTGCAGTTGAAAACTGCAATACATTGAAGTTGGATCCAATGCATTGGATCATATTCTTCTGAATGATGAAATACAAACTTTACAGGAACACAGAGACATGTCCACGTGGTGGCAGCAGAGGAGGAGAGTGAGAAAACATCCACAGGAAGCCCGAAGATAAACATTCGTGACCTGAGCTGGAGCATTTCTTAATTAAGGGTATCTTCAAAATTGGGACCTTAAGCAGTGAGCATCCATGACTACCCAAATCCAGCTGGAAGACAGACGTTTACACACCATCTCAATAACAAACACGCTGTCACCTGGCACTATTTGGGAGTGAAGCTGCTCTAAAGAAGGAAAGCAGTTGTCTAAGCTTACAGCATGCTATGCCACCTGCCATGAAGGCACATTTTCCTTCCTGTGTCTCACACATTCTCTCAACACCCAGCAGCATCTAGAAGCGAGGAGCAGGTTTCATCAGGTAGAAGACAGCAAGAGCCAGCAGAGGTTTCTTTCTGTACCCCAGCCTGCCATGTATATTAGCAATGTGACATCCACCCATAAGAAGTCTCTCCCTATGGCTAGGAAATCTAGGAAATAAAAACCTCAGCTTTAAGGAAACCTGCAGTTCACTCACCTTTGGTCAAGCAGGACAGAAGAACTGAAGTGGGGAGGCAGAAGGGAAAAGAACCCCCACAAACGTGTGCGGATCTGCTTGAACTCCCAGCCTTCACAGGACAAGGATGATCTGTGTTGAACCCACACTGTACAGCATCCTTCACACAACAAGCTGGCCCGGTAGTTCTTCCCTGGCTCCTTGCCGTGTGTGCACACACACTCATCTTCTCTCTCCCAGGAAGCCTGTTTCAGCTGTCACGGGTCAGGGATAAAGAAAAATGAGCTTAATAAAAACAGAGGCAGACAAGAAAAGCCCTCAAGCCACTAAATCATGGTTTTCTACTCTGAGAAATACCTGGTATAATTGAGTCCATTGCATCTTTTAAAAAGTCAACTCTGCTTTGCCTCTTGCAAGCCAGATGAGCACATCCTTTCTTCTGACCCACCACTCTGGAAGGCCCCAACAGCTAAACGAGGCATCCGAGAGTCCCCAGACTCCCCACTGGCATTGGACTGTGCTGGTATTTTCAGCCAAGTCACCTCTGAGCAGATCTCTCAGGGAGCTACAAGGCAGGGGCAGGCTACAGCACATGCTTTTGCTAATTTAGTGCTTTTACTTTGGTGCAAAAAAATATACTGAATATCAGCCAAGCTAGAGAAGGGAGTGGTAGTGTAAGGTGCTCTTCTAGCTTTTCAGAGGAACTGTATTTCCTCAGAAACTGCTAGGATAAGGAGAGGAACAATTATGAAGGAATTCAACTCAAACTGCTCCTATTTAAGTGTTTCTCTGATCAGAAAGTGAGAACAGCTGCCTTCCAACTGGTTTCACTACCAGATATCCCAAGCAGTGCTGTGCCTGGGGGGAAAAGCTCCTTCTCTGACCTGTGCAGTGCCAACAGTAGACCAACCACAAAAGAATGGCCCCGGCACTAGTTTCCAGAGTGTTTCCAGGTCCTCAGGAAGTGGTGTCTGTACCTTCACGCATGATGGGGTATGAGCCCCCAGGACACAGGACAGCAGAAATGTAGTTCTCTGCAAGGAACTGGGTCCAAGCACTGACATGGGCATTTAGGGTAGCACTGTGTCATGGAGATCTGAAACTCAGTTTGAGCATGATCTGTGGTTGCCATTAACTAGGATTCCTCTCCACGATTGGTGCAAGAAAGGGAGGAAATAGCAGTGGTTAGGGACCCTTGGACATCTATCGACTGTCTTCACTGATGACCAAGTCCTCAGGACCCAGTTCTACTCTCCAACCTATGACTAAGGCTAAAAAGCTCTTGGTCTCAAGCAAAATTTCTATGCCCTCCTCTTCTGGAACCTGCTCTTTACCTGCAAATCTAAACATGAAGATTGTCATGATTTTAGAGCATAGTGTGCTCTTGATATAATGCCTACATATGTATGTCCCTGTTCTCTGCCTACAGCACACAGTCCTCAGGCCTCTTCTCTGGGATTATTCACCATACCTTGTGCTGTGCCAGCTCTCCTGTTCCTCTCTAAGTACTAAATCTCATATACAAAGGCAAGCTAAATATAGTTTAGGGTACATACTGGAAGCGTTTATGTGGAAACAATGGAAAGCAGCATGTCACTTTCCAGGAGCCTGCCATTACCATTTGCTGCAGTGAGCAGACACCTACCTGTAACAAGGTGATTTCCAGAAGAAAAAAAGAAAAAAATAAAATCTAGTGCAACTCCACTTTGCTGATCAGGGGCAGCAGCAGTGTCCCATCTAAACTGCCAGAGACTGGTCCTCCCTTGTAAATCAATGGGGGTGATACAGGGTGATAGTATTTCTCTGAAATGCCTTGGAGAAGGCAGAGAAAAGACCTGGAGCTTTAGACCATGCTTCATATAGGAGAAGGTCATAAATCACACAGGAGAAGGTAAGTGAGGCTGGATATAGCCTAATAGAGGACAAGTCAATTAACAGGCATATTACTAGGTGCTGTCAATTTTAAAAGTAACTTTGCTTAGAAGAGAAGCCAGCTCTTCCCAGCTCTGCTGAAGCCCCAGCTGATTTCCACCTTGTATAATCACCTTTTTCAATAGACTGGATAGAAATTAGTATCTACTAAGCCAGAGACCACTATTCTCTCAAAAATCACACACTGAAACTATTTATGCTGCCCTTGATACACATGAATTTCAGGACCTGCTAGTCAGCAATAGATTTTTTTGCTGCTTTTTTTAACAGAAATATAGCATTTAATAGGTCCATTCAGGACCAGCAGCCAAGCAACTGTGAGTTCTTGAGCAGGCAGGCCTAGCTAATTTCAAAATGGATTGCTCTGTGAAGGAAGGATAGCACTTCCCAGATCACAGAAATGGTTTACTGGCCCAAGTCTCATATAAAATAGTCTCTCGGTGAAGAGCTAAACAGTTTTAAAAGGTGTCAGAGAAACCATTAGGCCATAAAAATTTACAGAGCAATTTTGCCAGAGAAAAAGCATAAATAAAAAGTGCACCATTTCTCCCAGACTTTCTTGCAAGTCAGCTGCATTCAAAGAGATGTGCCACCGCTCGAGTTGAGCTAAAGGTAATTAAAAAGTGTTGGCTGGCTTGTGTCAAACCTTTGGCTTGTACTCGGGCATTTTAATCAGAAAAGCAGCAATTCTATAAATGGTGCCACTAAGATGAAGGGAGAGCAGAGAGCACAGCAAGCATAGATCAAATCCTGTATGTATACTGAGAAGAAAAATAGAAACTGATCCTTATTTACGTATGGGTGCATTCATTCTGTATCCAAAGAAAATATACACACAAAGAACTGGCTCTTCCAAGGAATTGTAGATGCTAAAATGCAGTGTCCAGCCAGTTTAGGTTATTTTTCTTCAAGGATATACTGATTTGCTTTTGAGTTTGTAAATTTTAGGTATGTCAAATATTACAGATTCTTCTTGGAGGTCTTTCAGCCCATACAGAAATATGACAGGCTACTTACTGTAGCCCCACCATTAAGCAGAGATATTCTGGGGAAAAAGTATTCAAAAATTTGATTTTTGTTTGTGGGCTGTTTTTTTTTCCCATTAAAAAAAATTAAATAAAACTTCATGCCACTCATGTTAATCCAGCAGTTGCTAAAATTTAAAAGAACCCTGCTTATAAAGTCAGCAGCTTATAGTTTCTTGCGAAGCTACTTTTAAGCAAAGAGCAAAAAAAAATCCACAAAGCAAGAATAGTGAACCAGGATAACATCTCCACTGCAATTAAGCAGAACATGCCTCTTTGATAGGACACTCAGCCTCGTGCAGTAACTGCTAATAGCAAAACATTTCTAGCAGCATCAGGACATGCTGTGCTCCTGGCTCCTTGAGAAATTTTAATGAGAAGCCTATTTGGGATTTCATAGTCCTGTATCTTGTGCCATAAAAAAAACCTCGCACACAGTGTTCAAGCACATCCAGCTACTCCAAGCAGGAGCCCCCACTCCCCCTCCAGACCTTAATACACAAACCCCAGAGCTCATGGAAAGAGAATCTTAGCTTGGACTGCAGCTTGGGCAGGTGGAGGAGATGGTGGCCAGGAGAACCTCATCCTGATTTTGAATTCCTGTGTTGGCAATGCAGTCAAATGGCATAGCAGAGTTGTAACTGGTACAGTAGGCACTTGTCTTCTTTAAGCAGAAAAGCGTTGCTGCTGTGGGATTTGTGCACGAGGTGCTTCTGAAGGGCTGAATCGAGAATAACATTTGCAGTGTGGTAAAGCCACTCTCCTGGAGAGCAGAGCTATTCCTCCAAAAAGCAGTGCTGTGTAGATTAATTTATGATCTGCTCTTGCTTCAAACAAGTCTAGAACTAGAGGAAAGAGCTCATTAGGGCCCAAGCTTTTAGGAATTACTTGTCATGCTCTAATTATGCAACTCCATTTCCCCCCACTATCTACGCCTCCTTCTTCAGCATCTCAGTGCCTCTTCCTGCAAAAGGTGTAAATAATTCTTGATTCTGCTGTTCCTTTTCCTGCAGTGGGTATATTCATAACATGAGAGACAGGCTTGCTTGTAAAAAGGGGCAGAGGGAAGACTCCTCTATGCAAAGAACTACACCTCACCCTGGACTAGGGGTCTCCTCTTACCAAACAGATCACAGAATAGTTTGAGTTGGAAGGGACCTTAAAGATCATCTAGTTCTAACCCCCTACTAGGCCTCCCACTAGAGCAGGTTGCTCAAAGCCCCATCCAGCCTGGCCTTGAACACTTCCAGGGATGGGGCATCCATGACTTCCCTGGGCAACCTGTTCCAGTGTCTCATCACCCTCACTGGAAAGAATTTCTTTCTGGTATCTAATATAAATCTCCCCTCTTCCAATTTAAAACCATTATCCCTTGTCCTTTCACTACACTTCCTGACAAAGAGTCCCTCTCCGGCTCCTCTGTAGCTTCTTTCAGATATTGAAAGGCCACTATAAAGTCTCCCCAGAGCCTTCTCTTCTCCAGGCTGAACAACCCCAGCTCTCTCAGCCTGTCCTCATAGGAGAGGTGCTCCACCCCTCTGATCATCCTCATGGCCCTCCACTGGACCTGTTATAACAGGTTCCTGTGCTGAGGACTCCAGAGCTGGACACAGGACTCCAGGTGGGGTCTCACAAGCACAGAGTAGAGGGGCAGAATCACTTCCCATGACCTGCTGGCCACACTTCTCTTGATGCAGCCCAGGATGAGGTTGGCTTCCTGGGCTGCCAGTGCACATTGCTGGCTCATGTTGAGCTTCTCATCCACCAACATCCCCAAGTCCTTCTCCTCAGGGCTGCTTTCTAGCCATTCTCCACCCTACTTGTATTTGTGCCTGGGATTGCCAGGTCCCATGTGCAGGATCCTGCACTTGGCTTGGTTGAATTTCATGCAATTTGCACAACCCCACCTCTCCAGGTCCCTCTGGATGGCATCCCTTCCCTCCAGCGTACCGACCACACCACCGAGTTTGGTGTCATCAGCAAACTTGCCTGGGAACAGGTTTCTTTCTCCCTAGCTCCCTGACGCCAAGTGCAGGCATCATGACCCATCCTACCCCCACACCTCTGAAGGTTTCAGTGAGCAGGTTGTTCACCTAATGGCACCCACATTTTCACAGTAGGAAGCCTCCCTGGTATGCGATACAGCACTGAATTACAAACCCTAAGCTGCTCTATTTGCACAGCTGAAGACACATTGGGAAAATCACATCTTTGAGCCAAAACCAACAACGTATTTGCTGTCAAGATGGCAGAACAATTTTTTAAGGTTAGTTATAACACAACAAGCCAGTCATCAGCAACAGCAGCCTGACAAAACACCACAATTTACAGCCCCGCTTGTTCAGGGGAACTATTACTTTTGTAAAGATTGACTGATGTTTTCTGAATTGTGCTAGAATATGAGGTTTTCTTTACAAAAGCAGAATGGGTTGGGGATAGAAAAGAGAAGCATTTCTTTGAAACAACAGAGAGTCTGGTATTTGGTAAGTCAAAAGATCGTGTGTGCAACTGTTGAATTATTAAACTATTGTACCTGAATGACATGGTGTAAGGGCAGGCTGTAGTGCTTTAGCCATTTGGGCAGCAGATAATTGCCAAGTTTGCTTGGCTAGACAACAGCCATCAAGTTGTTTCATCACAAATACTCTTATGTTTGTATTTCCATATTTATTGTATTGTATTTCCATCCAAAGTGGATGGCAATATACAGCACAGAGATGGAAAAGAGCCTGATATCTTCTGTTTAAAGGACAGATGCGTATGTACTACACCACAGTGCTGAAAACAGAGGAGACAGATGGAGATAGAGGTTTTCTGGCTTGTAATTCACTGATACATGCTGATAGGGCTAAGCATTAAAACCCTTCTTCACAAATACTCTTCACTTTTAGTTACCAGCACAAAAGAAGCTTTAGATAACTCAGACACCACCTTTCCCTCTCCCAAGAAACTATATTTAAATCCTTCCATTTCAAACAAAAACCTAAGCTTTTGGCAAATTATGGCAGTATGGCCTTCCTATCCTGAGAGATGGGGCTAAGAGCCTGGCATAGATAAATCGCTCTGAAACCTGAAGGTATACTTACAATGGATGAGCCATCACACCAAATTCCAGATGATTGCTTCCTTTTCAGCAAAGTAACCCAGCAGCTGAAGCGGTCCTTTTTAGCTACCCATGCTGCCACAGCAGCTGCTTCCCTCTGGTAAATCAGGTTATCGGAGATGAACAAGGGGTACCAATTTTATTTTGACAGATGCCTACCAGCTGTGTAAAGGACTTAATGCTATACATAGTCCCAAAACACTGCAGAATAGGCACCTTTCAGGAATTGAATTTATATCAGCGCTACAGCACCACAAGCTCTGCTGCAGTAAAAAGAGGATTTCTGAAACCAAGTGCAAGAGTTTGAACTTCCAAAGAGGAAGGAATTGCAGGAAGGTGACCTGAATGATAAGCATTTACCCGATGTACATCACAACCTCTATATTGAGGAAAACTACACAAAAACCTGAAAACCTCCTGTACTTGTTAATCAAACATCTTGGTTTGTGACTGCTGAAATCCAGTGCCCACAGGCAGAAACCCTGGTGTAGACTCTGGATGGCACTTGTCACTGCCCCAGCTTGCGATGCCAGCCAGCTTACAATGCCTGTCAACCACACAGACCAGTGGCCACCCAGAGTCTCCCTGAAATAAGGAAAAGAGGAAGGAGAGAGAAGGGGAAAGCAAGGAACTGTCACCTGCCAACAGTGTCAGAAGCACTTGCATCCAGGAGACCAGGGGAAGGCATGGCTCTGGGTCCTGCTTGTGTGCAGTGCAGCATTCCCACCCCCTCAGTTACATACCATGAAAAAGCTGCCCCCAGAGCTCCCCCGCAGACCTTGGCCTCTTCTGTGTTATCCACAGTAGTTCACACAGACCTGGTGGGAGAGGAGAGAAATCTCTGCTTCTTGGAGCCTGGCAGCCAGTTCTTCCTCTGGGAAACACAGCGGCCTCCAGGATGCTGTAGAGACAGGAGTCCCTTTGCTTTAACTGCCCCTAAGTCTCCTGTGGCCATCCACGCACTTTTGGGAGCAGACTCCAGCCTGGGAATTACTTCCCTTTGCACGTGACACTATCCAATGTTGCATAAAACAGTATTTCATATGCTTCAGGAGAAGGAGTCTCTCTCCAGATAGTTGTGTGGAGACACCTTGGCTTTTGCTGTCAGTGGAGCCTGGAGCAGGGCCCTCTAAATCTGGCAGGGGGAACCAAGGAGCAGCAATGAGGTGGCAGTCACCAGTGTGAAGTGTGCATGATATATTAAGCCCTATAGTCCCCTTATGTCTCTCCCTTGTCTCTCAGAGGAGTCACCAGAAGACCAGAAAGTTTGAGGAAAGCCCTTAAGAGAGAGCGAAGGCAGCACGCTACCGGGGACAAAAGCCTCTTGCAGGGCACACGTGAGCACTTGGAAAACTTCTGGCAGCCTCCCCGAGTCAGTCACCACCCCACCAGCTTTCCCAGATTAACCTCCAGCCAGCTAGTCGTGTGCTTCCTTGCTGCTATCTGTGCTAGAGTCTGTCTGGTCAGATGGGACACAGACCAGCTCTGTGCCAGGCTGCATTCAGGCACATGTACCCACCTCTCCTGGACAGCCCCGTCCATGGTTATTTTGAATGAGGAGGTGGTAGAGCTCTCTTCAACTTGAAGATGAGGGGGAGAAGTCTCTCCTCCCCAGCCACCAAGCTGTCCCAAGGAGACACTCACTAGAAGGTATCTGACCACACTGAGGAGCAGCAGGGTGACACAGGCCAGAGGCCCCAGGCATTGAGACACCATGAGATTGACCTTATTTCCCTTGGATTTGTTCCCCTTCACTTATCTTCCACCTTGGTTTTTCTTTCCCACAGTGGCAGCTTTCTGACAGCACAGGCTCCTATCCAAGAAGCGTTTCCCATGCTGCAGGCAACATTTAGGGAGGGGCGGGGGGAAGTCTCTCCTGGCACAGCCCCCAGTCTGAGCTGTCACTGTCCTCGACAGGTCATAGGTGCTCTTTCAAGTCGGAGTAATTCGTGCTCATTTCCAGCTCCCATCTCTCCCATCCTCCTGCGAAGCATCTTGTGGCAGTGCTCGCTTCCTCCCTCACGCCTGGTGGGCAAAGTTGTTGCCGCAGGACTGACGGTGTTGGAAAGCAAATTCCCATCCACACCTCTGTCAGCCCCCTGCTTTTCTTGCCTCTCAACTCACTGCTTCCTCCCAAGTATCCCTTAACCAGGCTGCAAAGCAGATGAGACAGAGCTTTAATAATGTATACATTTCCTCACTGTACTCTCTGGATGCCTGAGAGTGCTGTTGTAATGAGTCAAATTGGGCTTTCTCCTAATACCATTGTGAGGCCACAGAACAGTCAAAATGAACACCTTTTGAAGGCTGTTTCTAAGAAGATGAGAGAGGAGACCCTCCAAAGAGGCATGGATCCAGGGGGCTGAGGAAAGACAATTTCCTCTGGCCAGCTTGCCCCAGGACCTCAGACCTTGAACGCAGAAGCCTCCCATCACCAGTGCAGGTAGTTAGTTCTTGAAAGGACTGTGGCATTTTCTTTGTGGATACTATTGACAGGACATGGTGAAATCCATAAGCTTATATAGCTTCCTTTTTCACATACTTTGTTCTTGTGCACGGGCTCTATTTGGATCACATTTCCCCACTGCTTAGCGTTTGTCTTCAGTTCTTCCCCTTTCCTTCCCCCAAGTTGCATGTAAAAAAACCGTAAGGAGTAATTTCTCTCAGCTCTACCCAAGCTTTGCACTTCATTGTGTAAAATCTAAATTATAGGCTGCAGCAAAATATTCCTCTAACAAGAATATTCCATGGTTTAGACAGAGAGTACCGGCAACTGAAAAGCCTTTCCTTTAAATTTCAGCCCCTGCTATCTCAGACATTACTTTGCTACCAGCATAGAGGTGCATATCATATTAGTGCTGTGCATACTGATCCTTAAGGTGAAAAAAAATAAGAAGAGCTCCCTTGCGTCATGCATGCTTATTCTTGGCTCATTAACTTCAATGGTTAAGTGTGGCGGGTTAGAAAGACAGGTAGAGCAGGCAATCTTTGCTATTCTCAGGATCATGTCTAGCCTACACTTTAGACCTTAAAGTCACAGGTAAGTCTGCTTGGAGGAGCCTGATTCAACAGCAGAATCATTCCTGTACCTCGTGCAGTGTTTTAGCCAGGTAACAGGAAACAAGCCTGTTCAAAGGCTCGCTGTTCATTTTCATCTTAGCAGCCCTTAGTATGTAAGACACACAAATGGCCTCACACACACCTACTAAACACTGTGCCCTGTGTTAGAGTCTTATTATAATCATTAACCCCAGCACAGTTGAATACAATGGGGTCCAAGCAGTACCTGGTTCAGGGGGTTTCTGCATCACCAGGAGTGCCAGGTCATTTCTGACAGGAAAGCCATAGCCTGGGAGCATGGCCTTTGCAAGCATGGGATTATCATCTTTCACATTTGACAAGTATTTTTTCCCCAGAACTGTTCTGTCTGTGCACTGAGCAAGGAAGAAGGAAAGCAAACACATTTTTCAGTCTAAAAACCCCATTGTTCAGACAACAGGAAGAGTCCAAAGTTCACTTGTAACATTTGCTGCCAAGCAACGCTCATGCTTCAAGACTTATAACCTTACATGACAGGGACACTTTTGGGAATCACAGCTGAGAAATCAGTGCTTTTTGTGCTGTGCTGACAGAACTTTGACTTGTACCTGTAAAGATTTGCTGCTGTTATGATTAACACAAAGAGTCCAGAGGCAAGTCAGTCACTCACCTTCTTGGGAACCAGACACCAACACAGGTGGAGCTTCCATTGAAACTACAGATCTGGGCTGTAAAACTTGTTTGATGAAACGTTTGAGACCTCTACCACCATCTACATACATCTCTGTCTACATACAACAGAGATGAAGGTTCAACAGAAGCATGTAGTACCTCAAGCTTATTGAGGCCAGTAAGTAAATAAAGGGGGGGGGGGGAGCAGAGACATTATACAGGCATCAGTAGTTTTTTGAGGGGACAGAGGGCAAATTCTCCCAGGACTGCATGCATACATTAATTACCAAGTACAAACCAAAGCCCATACTCCATCTCATCTGTCACCATTACTAGCAGCACAGAAAACTGCACAGGAAAGTTTAAGCTTTCAGTGCTGGAGGACAGCACTGGGTGTGCGTAGACATGTGTGAAACAGTAAGTCCATCTGTATTTGACAGGACTGAGAAGATGGCTTAGGAATTGTCCTGTCTGGAGGCTAGCAAGCCCTCAATGCTTAGGGGTAAGAGGACACTGCCCACCTGAAGTTGCAGCGTGCCGCTGTCAGGACCCAGAATCATTCTGGATGGCCACGTCCACCAAAGGTTCCACAATATCCCACTGACAGGACTGAAGCATCCAAATTGAAGAGAGTTAGGAATGACTTGCTCTAATTTTCCCTTCAAAAGACCAAAAGTTGTCCATACAAGCTATACCAAAAAACGATGTCCTCCACTAATACCAGTTGAGGAAAGACTTGAATCTCGGTGTCCCAATGTGTAATGTGTATGGGCTGTCAATGTGTCCTGGCTAAGCAGTTCTCCACAGATTTTCAGGAAGTCACATTCTGCAGGTGAGAAGCATTTCCTGGCCCCCTTTTCTTTTTTAAGTCAAAACTGCATTTATGAAGTGTTTCCATTACAATAACTCTTCCATTTTCTAAAACTGGTTCCACTAAAGTGTTCCCGACTGTCTCCAGTAACAGCATATTAAACGGGGCATAAATAACCCGTATCTCACCACCACCAGTTTTCACTGATTACAAGAGGTGTTACCATGAGAAAGGAAAGAAACAAAACTAGATGTGAATAGTATTTACTTTCCTCAGAAACCAGTAATACAGAGGTTAAGTCTAGGGCAAAAAGGTTTAACAGAAAGTAAGTCCATTAAAAGCTTGTCCTTGGTAGAGTTGGTTTGGAGAAACCTACTGAGATTTTTAAAGGCTGAGATACAGCGCATCTCCTATTTCCCCTCTTTTGGTAGCTCCCTGGATCACGCCATGGGAACTAACCTTTTTATAACAGGCTCCCTCTATCCCCCTTCTGTGTGCCCCAGGAAAAGGCACAATCCTCTAGAGTAAGAGCAACCAAGCTCTCAAGCCAAAGTTAGCAGAGAAGGATTAAATTGTTTGGCATTCTGCTTCCTGTTTATAGTGTCAGGCTCCAGACAGTTGTTATTAATTAATCAGAGGTCAGTTGCATGCTGAGACCAATCGTTCCTCCCAATAAGCATCTGTTTTTAAACAAACACAAGCCAACCCCCAAAATTCTTTAAATAAACAGTCATTCCTCGGGGTCATTTCTGTATTTGGCTTGGTGACAGTGAGAACAGCAGAGATATGAGGACTACCACCTAGCGTTCAGTGCCTGGGGTGAGCACTGAATTAACTTGCTGCAGTTTTGGATGCACCAGAGCACAGAAGAGTATCTTGAAGTGATCTCAGACAAGAGCTTTCAGGGTAGAACATTCAACAAATAAACATTACAAATGTCCCTGCCTGTGACCTTCAATACTATTTCAACAACAGGATCGCTTTGTGGCACAGGCAGGGCAAGACCCAGATCCTTACCTACGCTGGCTGCTGCCTTCCAGCTCACTGCCTTGGCTGCTGATACAACTCTTCAAGAAGGATTTTGAAGTCTCTGGATCCATCAGATTCATCAGTTTTGAAATGCTGGGTCAGGAAGCTGCTGCTGGAGAACATGCTACGAGACATTTTCTGGCCACATAAGTTTGCTGTTGAGGAGAAGAAGGAAATACACCATTGTAGTCATTGCCAAATTGTTTGAGAAAGAGCCCCTACACTTATTTCCAGGGATAGACTTTTCAATTCAAGCTTTTTGATACTTGGAGGTATTCGAGGATGCCAGGATTTCTTTGAGGTCTTTCAGGAGGCACATCTCTACTGGCCTGTGCAATGTCATTCCCTACCCAACCTGAAGAGATGAAGCCCAGTGCAATGGCCAAATTGTTTTCATGCTCTGTGAAAGTACATCTCTCATACTTTAGTGAGATTACTTCAATAACTAGTTCTCTAGTTGTCTGAGTACATGGGAAGAAAAAGAGAGGAGACAGTGGGAGAACAAGGCAGGTATGAAGCCATTTCAGCGAACATTTCTGTACCCAAAAATCCTGATGTCCATATGGAACAAGCAGTTTTGATACTCACAACATCATCTGCTCAAACTATTTCAGACACAAAGTGAGACAAATACCAAGATACAAAGGGTTAAGGAAAAAAGGGTTTAAAAGAATAGAAGTATCTCTCAGATATAGCCATGATGCTGAAAGTCAAGAGCTGCTTAGTCAAAGCCACTTCTACTAAAGAAGGCCTGGGTGACAAGAGCTGCTTTCAACAGCTCTCAGGAAACCTGCTGCCACCTGGCCCTGCTGTGCAGGCACTAATCAGATAGTGTTGGCCTCCCCCCTGCCTCACAACTGAAGGCAATTTGGACACCTTATTCAATAAAAAGGGTCAGAAATGGAAAATACTAAATGAACATGTAGCTCAACCTACACAGAAGCCTTGAAGAGATGTAGGCCATCATAAACACTCAAACAATACAAAATCCAATCCATGGCATCCTCAGTTACAAAATCGTTAAGTACAGCATTCAGCTTATTTCCTAAAGTAGAATAAATTGTCCAAGTGAAGTTCAGTGTGTCAGGGTAAATGCCAGGGTAATTGAGAGATGTTATTTCAGTGGCTCCAACTGAATTAGATCAAAACCCAAGCACTCAAAAAACAAAAAGAGAAAACAATCATATCACAAAGAAAAAAACTGTCTCTGCATTAATTTCCTTAAGTAAGTCTATTTTTTTTTAATCAAGTAGCCATTCATTGCATACACAGCAGCTCTGGCAGCAGGAATTAAAAGTGAATACAGCAAATAGATAATAGATCTCTCGTTCTTAATGGCCATTTCTCTTTTGAACAGATCTGATCCTGTTTAATACACCACCCAACATCTTCAGAAAACACCTAAACAGCATGGAAGCTTTTTTGGTCTTAAATAACACACCTTTTTTTTTTTTTTTTAATTATAACAGTCATACTTTAGGCTCCACTGCTCTACACCCACTCCCAAATCTTATCAGATTTACCAGATAATAATCCTGAACAGAGTAAGTCAGGAGAAAGCCTTTCATGGCTGCCTCAGCCGTGGAAGAGAAGGTCACTGGAACCACTGAATCTCAAGATTTTATGAGATAGAGGGAAGCATCACCACAGAAGTTGCCTGCAGAATAGACCAAGATGGGATGTAAGCTTTCCACTTTCCTTTTTCTCTTGAGGGTTATAAGGCTAAACCTTGCAAAATGCAACGTCAAAAAAAATTTCCCTTTCTAAAAGCCTCCTAATCACCGAATCACAGAATATTCATGGTTGGAAGGGACATTTGAGATCATCGAGTCCAAACACAAAATAAAAAATAAAAGCCAACAACAAAACAAAAACCCACAAAAAACCAACCCCAACAACAACAAAAAAAATCATTGGTGGCACTCAGCTTTGAATTCATATATTGGATTACAGACATGGCCAGAAGATAGCTTGCTCTGCTTGCCACCAAAATGGCAACTAAACGGGTAAACAAAATAGAGGTGCCCATTGTAACCAGTACAAATCACTACTGGCAAGTGCCCACTGCCTGGACTACTTTTGTCAGAAGAGATCCCTGCTCTGACAGTCAGCCCTCACCTTTTTCGTGCAAGACACTATGCAACACCCACAAGCCTGTAAGACATCCATATTCCCTAGGGGAGTAACAGACCTGGCACTGAAGAACCTTGTATCCATGAGGGCCTGAACTGTTTAAATTTCCAATCTATGCTTTCTCTTCCCAATACAGAAGATACTTGTACAGCTTTGCTTCCCCAGCAGCATCCTACATAACCAAGCCAATACCTCTTTAGTCAGAGTGGGTATGTATCTCCTCTGGCGTAGCAGGGCAGTAGGCTCCATCACTTTGACCTGCTGCCTTTGGCACACTGCTTTGAACATACACACAGAGCAAATTGTCATGCTGGGAGTCCAAGCCTGGGAAAAAACAACGCAGACAGACTCTCATTGTTGCAAGGCAAAACCATGCCATGATCAGGACCTTGCATCCGATACATTTGATTGCTACAGTATTTCTAGGGAGGGAAAGATCCCAAGCTAGCTGAAGTACCTCCAACTGTTATCAGAAATCCCTCCTGGAGTATGGAAGTTTGCCATGTAAAACTTCTTTGTCTATCTGCAAAAGAAACTTGGTTCAGCTCTTCTGTTTCTTTCACCCCAGCCTTAAGGTGAACTCTCTTTCACCTATTAACTCTTTGGTTATTCCAAATCCTTCATACATCATCAGCAGCTGAGATAATTAGACAGATTTCTTTCAGTCCAGAAGACCAGGACTTCAAGATGAATAATGGATTTTAATGGGGCTACAATTCTCCAGTGGCAGCTGCAGCACAAAGTAAAGAACAAAGTCACAATGCTGGCATATTTTACAATTGGCTCTCATTTCCTAGGGATAGCTATCAAAATGTGAGCAAAGGCAAAAGGGATTGTAATGCCCATTAAAAAGAGAAAAGGAAAAAAAAATAAAAATCAAAGTTAGGATACGGGTCCGAATCTATTTTGGTCATATTATTCATTACTTCTGAAGTTAAACTTTCAAACAGTTCAGAAGTCTATGCTATTGCCATGTGAACGGAAAGTTATCTCTTACCCTAACTAAGCACGATAAGGGGAGGAAGAAAGGAAACAGATGAAAGGACCAGAAGAATTTTAGTAACATAGTTTAGCACTGCCGTTATTAAACTCTCAGTTATGCCCTGTTCAGACCTCTGACATGATTTATGATGAGAGCTTGGCCCTTGCTGAAAAGAAGGTACAGATGCCCCCAGATTTCCTAGTTCTGAGTAACTTGCCCAGTTTTCTAAAAATGAGCGGAAATACCTATGGATTCATAAAAACACACACCACAGATATTTGCAGACTATAGTGTGAGAGTTACAAAAGCCAGAACAACTCAGGTGCTCACCTGGTGGCATTCGAGTATCTCATGGGGTATCCCGTGTTGTGGCAAATCAGAAGGCACGTTCTTGGGAATTTTTGGGGTGTTGATAGGTTTTTGTCCTAGGAAGAATAAGAATATAGAGCATGAAATTCAGCTTTACTATTAAGTTTTTTATGGACTTTCACCAAGGACTAGGCCAATTCGTCTATGACATATAACCCCAATTGAAAAGCACGTATCACAGGTGAGAGATGATTTACAGAGCAAGAATCTGGAAATGCTCGTTCTGAAAGATCACTTGAAAAAATATGTGTTCAGTTAGAGGACAAACCAATTGGGAAAGCTACTACATTCCTATCCTACCAGGTCAGACTTACAAAAAAAATCACTTTATCCTTGATTTAAGCTTCAGCATTTTACATAACAGTCACTTTTATCCAGGCTAAAGCTTAGGAGAACTCTGCTTTTACACATTTGGAGAACGTCTGTATGGGAAGTCTCCAGAAAGCCCGCAAAGGCATCTTGAAAACAAACGCATTCTTGAAGCTTTGGTCAAACAGGTCAAAAATGGTCAAAAATCTTTAGACAGAAAGTGCTGTACAGCTTGATATACCTTGGACCCTGAGCATCAAATATTCAGTGCTGAAAGCAGCAGCAAGGAGTGGAACACCACTTCCACTGGAGGTCTGTGGCTCTGGAGGACCACAGGAGGTTGCACAGTACCATACAGCACAGCTAGAAGCGAATCCAAGTACACCACCACTGCTGTAGAATCACCATTTGAGAAATGTAAGCAAAAGTCATAAAAGTTACCCTGTGGAAAGGCAGAAAACTGGGGAATTATTCACATTTGAGAAATGTTTATTGTCAGTAATGTAGCTGCTATGCGGTCATCTCCTGATGAGGCAGCAACCAGCATCTCCAGTCCCTGTCCTGCCACCAGAACCCTAATGCTGACCAGCAAGGATTTGTTCAGTTCATTGCACAGTTTCAGCTGCCTAAAATCTACCTACAAGGACAGATGTTTTGTTTGCTTTCTGTCCTGAAAAATTGCTAGATTACTTAAGTGTTCATTCTTGGACCTAAATTTTAAGTGGGATGGGACAGGGAGTTTGTGCCCTTACTCCATTTCCACTGATAGGAACTTTCAGTTGTCAAGCACACCAAATAGTTTTTGGGTTACTTTCTGGCTCTCAGAATTTTCCACCCTCTTTCTCCTCCATCATAACCATCGTCCTAAAGCTCTAGCTTATGCTAACATCGAAGCCCAAGTCTATGTTTTAATTACCTCAATAAAAGTAATTTGGTTTAGAGACAGGCATTCCCATGACTTCTGTTTCTCACTGGCTCTAGGGAAGGAGGGGGAAAAAAAAAAAAACCAACGAAAACAGGCTGTTTCAATATGCTGGCATATAAATAGATATAGGAATCTAGTTTAATATACCCAACCTTGAAAAACTGCCAGCCATAACAAATGCTGTTACATCGCAGCAAGTCTGTGTGCTGGAGGATGCTCCAGGGAGCTATCTATTAGGCTCCTATTCAGGGGAAAGTTTGACTGATGGCCCCATTTCTGATAGTATTTTCCTCTGTCCTGCATATAAATAGTTATGATAGTTAAACTGTTATTCTCAGCTGTAATAGACATACTTTTAGAATTTTTTCCTGTGCTTTTGTAAATAAGTTCTTGGAGAAAGATAGCTGTAGAGTGCTCTAAGTGCTCCTCAGCATATCCTCTATCTTTTTCTTTCACTTCCAACGTAGAATTAACTGACATGAAAAACTGCAGATTTGGTGGGTAGTTTTTTAATTAAAAAACCCCAAACTAACAAACTACTCCTAGCATGTCTCATTACTCTAAAGGGTAAGGTTTTTCCCTAGGAGCCTTACTAGAGTATTTGGTAACAAAAGGGTGTTCTTGTTCAAAACCAGTTTATTTTTCCTAATGTGTGAGCTATGATGACCACACACAAAGCCCTCATCTACACCCAGATAAAAGTTAAATAGAGCCTCTTCACTAGTGTTAGCCATCACCACTGGTGTGATGTAAAAGGATGAGACTCTACACAGAATAGCTACTATCCGAAAACTTTCCCCAGAGGCACCGCTTTATTTTGAAAATATTTGGAGAACATGTACACTAGACTTCACCCACAGGACTCCCAAAGGCTGATGGCACATTTCTTCACCAGGTTCTGTCTTCCAGGATATCAGTATAGATACCTATACAGGAGAAATGCTTCTGCATAAGTAGTTTATAACATCTGTAATCACAATATATTAGACCTAAACAAAGGCAGAATAAAGGGGGATGAAGGAGGAGAAGAAAAAAACACATTGAATAGCTGGGAAGAGGAACAACTTAACAAGTCAGAGATCCTTCAGGACCCAATAAAACCTCTGCGAGATCTTACCTTCACGAAGCTTACCCGCACTCCTTTCAAATTCTTTCCCCCCTCCTCATTTATATTTTGTGCCAACAAGTTCCAATTAATTCCTTTCGCTTTCATGTTGTTGTCTGATACTTCTCTTTGATGTCCCTACTCCTTATGTTTCAAAAATCAGTGACTAAGTATTCCTTAGTCACCTTTCTGTGCCATTCATAGCAGTCTGAGGAGTCTTCCTCCTCCTTTATCTTTTCCAGGCTGTTTACTTTTCACTTTAGGGAGCCAAACCAACTCCTGGACACCGGAGGCTCATCTATACTTCTACATCGTTTTCAGAATGACAGGTGCAGGAGGAAGAAGTAAATTGAAGCCCCACACCATATTAAAAAAAAAATTGGTTCCTCAGGTTTGTACAGTAAGGCATGTTTTATTCTTTACCCCTTCAGACATTGACACCTTGTTTTGTATTTTTTCATGGCTACAAACCTGCTCCAGTGACTCTACAATATTTCAGTGATAGTAACTATATTAAAGCCCATGCCTTGTGTGCATAGAAGTATACTGGTTTTCCCTTCTGCCCCAAGACTTCAATAGACTGAAGGCAGAGATAATTTTCTTTATATATAAAATGTTTGTATACTACAGAGCTTGTACAGCAGACAGAAAAGCTGGCATTTGACTTGTCATTTCAAACAGATGTAGGAGTGTGCTACTGCCCTGCATCTTATCTCTTCTGTTTTTTTCCCCTAGTCCACGTACAGAGTCCTTATAACAGGAAGCAAAAAACATTCCCTCCCAGCATTTTGAAATGGCACAACTCACTGGAGTAGCCTTGATGTGCTTCTGCTCACTGCCACACTACAACTAAACTAGATTTTATTTAATTGTACAGTGCATAGTACGCGAGCAAACCACACATGGATGTACAGGCCTCCAGAAATCTAAACTTTCCAATAAAGAGCATTAAAGACCCCACTTTCATTTTATTTTAGCTTTCTTTTCTTGCACCTCAGCAGGGTCATGGTGAGGAAGACCATAGCCCACCACACAGCAGAGAATATATTTTCCAGTATAAAGAGCCACACTCCTGTTTCCCAGATACTAATGCTTCAGTGTCATTTATGCCATCTCCAAGAGGTGCATCTCACGTTGTTGTCTCAGAGGGTATGGAGGAAGGAGTGTTGATTTTGAATAAGAAGCTGCCGATGCATGGCATAAGTCACTTATATAGACAAGTATCTGTAAGGGTTTGCCCAAATACCACAGGAGGGCAGTTCTCCTATGGGCCAATACAGCAAACTGACACAGGGATTAAAGTCTTCAGCCAAGTTTACATTCTGGGCTCTGAAGCTTTACTTCAGGTTGCCACATGTCGGAGCTCTGCAACTGGGGCTAGAAATCCTTTCTGAAGCCGGCCCAAGTGAAAGCGAGACATTTCCAGGACTGAGTGTCCTCAGCTGGATCATTTGTTGTTACCTAGCACTTTTCTTCCTTGCTGGCTCTCTTCATAAATCCCAAGAAACTCCTCTTGGCAGTTTGGTGATGATATTATTGACAGATCCTTTACTATAATCTCTGCCATGCCCTTCAGAGACAGACAGAATATCCAAGAGCACTCTGTGCTTCCCACGTATCCTGATGAGGAAGAAGCAGAGATAAACCCCCAGGGCTCTTCTAACTCCACTTCTGACACACATTCTGTGGATAAATGTGCACTTCAGTGATAACAGCATTAAGAAAAGACAGTAAGAGCTTTCTACAAAAACCTGCCAATTCTGCCCAGGATTGAAGATAGTCGAGCAGGTCAATCAAGTTAGTGGGCAATGGTTTTCCAATATGTAGCTTTCAGCTTTCTTTAAAAACAAAACAAAACCAAAAAACTGTTCCTTGGTGGAAGTCTGTATGTCCTGATATGACTGGCAAGAGCACAGCTGCTGCAGCCGCTGGAAAGGCACACATTTAGTTGGCTAAAATGAATGGATCTGATAAAAAGCTTAACCCTACATTGGGCACACACACACACACATATATATAGGGGTTTTTTTTAAACCCATTCCCATCAGTCAGGTCATTTCTTAGGCTCTAGCATCCAGGCTCGTACAAGCCTGCAGACATTCTCCATGAACACAGACACAAGGCAGCTCTGTTGCCTTAGGCTCGGAGACACAGGCAGCAGGCACAAGGCAGGCAGCAAAATGGAGTGAGCTGCCAGGCCTCAGAGGAAAGGAGACTTGCTTGCAAATTTGCTGAGCTGGGCTTTGAATCAATGCCTGGAAAAACAGGTAAACAGATACCAGGATATACCAGGTTGGTCAAGGTCTCAGGCTGACAGTTCCTACCAAATTCAAATGTTCACTCACTGCTGAAGAAAATACATATTTATTTTTTTTTAAGTTGACCTTGTGACCAGCTTTTGACAAGAGTTATGAAATATTATGCTTTTGTCTATGCGTTTTCTGGTTGTCCAGAAAGACAGGAGGAGAGCAGGCTTAGACTGTAGCTGCATGCACACACAGCACAGACAGATTCAACACTTGTTAAATAAAAGACCAAATCAATAGGGAAATATTTGGAGGCATCTGGGTGGTTATAACAGAGCAGGAGGAGAGAAAACAAGATCACTAATGAGAACTGTGCGTCCCTTTAGTACCAAGCATAATAGAGCTCTTTGCCTCCCAAGGCAGTAATTTTTAAAGTCATACCCCTCTGTAGAGCAGCTTAAATTCTGTTTAAGCGTGCTTCTTCCCACACCAATATTTAGGAGCTTTCTGCTCAGACTGGATGCTGATGCCACGCCGCGTCTCTGTGTACCTGCACAGGATGCTGAGAGGGCAGAGAGGAAGAGCTGAGCCCTTCAGCCAGGGAAAAATCCTTCAAATCCAGAAGGGAGATGAGGAGCATTTGCCTCCTGAGGAAGGTGCCATGGTGTGAACAGCACTGCACAGCAGCAGTGACTGTCAGAGGGCAACAACAGAGAAGCACAGCATGACTTAACCCGCAGTGGAAGAGAGCTCAGACAAGTGGAGTTAGTGGCAGGGTAGAATCATGAAATGGTTTGGATTGGAAGGGATCTTAAACATCATCTAATTCCAACCTCCCTGCCATGGGCAGGGACACCTCCCACTAAACCAGATTGCTCAAAGCCCCATCCAGCCTGGCCTTGAACACTTCCAGGGATGAAGCATGCTTCCTCTAGGAGAGCTGGCCATAAAAAACAAACAAACAAAATCCCAACAAACCACCTCAAACCTCTTTCACCACAGTCTAGATTGAAAAGCAATGAATTAATCACACAGCTTTGCACAAGGGCGAGGAAAGAGCTCCTGCACATTGTTGGAGAACAGGTGCCCCATGCTTGCACCAGAGGACACTGCAAACATGAGTGCAGTGCTCTGGAAGAGGGTTAAAGCCCAACAGGCTGAGCCACAAGACTTTGTCTCTAGGTTCATTTTTAAAATATTTTTTTTGTATTCAGGGTGACACTCCAATCCAGGTCATTACAGCACCATGTGCTCGCCTTGACTTTGAGCTCCCCCAGCGACGAGCAGCTGGACTGAGTGAGAAAAGCCTGTTCCAGTGCAGGCAAGCACCTTGTGCTAACCAGCCCTGGAGCTGCTGTGCTAATCATGCCCCCACAGCCACCGGCTGGGCTGCCCTTCCCTGAGGAGAGAAAGCATCCCCACCTCCTATTGCTTATCACTTCAGGGGACCTATTTTTATCTCAGTGGTGTGATGCCTTGGAGCACCGGCGAGGATGGGAGTGGGAAGAGGAGGAAAGCACACACTGCACGCCAACAGCCTGGCTACAGCACAAGTCTGCAAGCAGAGCCAGTAGCACATCCCCTCCTGAACAGATTGCTTTTGCAAGCCTTGAGCAACAACATTCTCCAATTTGCTGGCAGAGGGGACATCACCCAGTAACTCAGGAGGACTTCAGCCTTTTCATCAGTCTTCCTCCAACACCACCACAGTACTGGATGTGAAGAAATATTTAAATGCTTAATAGGCAGGAGGCGGCGCAGGAGGAGGACAGGGCTGTTTGTTATGCTTTAAAAGCCTAACTTTTAAACAGAGAGAGTGCCTCACCCAAGACCATGGCTCTCTTCAAGCAAAGTACGTGCTTAAGACATTAATTCTCCCTCCCCTGAAAAACTCAGTCCAAGACACAGAAGGAAAGAAAAAAGAAATACCTCATTCCAAGGATGGCAAGGGAGAGACAGAGCAGATTAAGCAACATACCCAAGCGTGCAGACAACCTGCAGCATCAGTGTTAAGGGACCCCTGCCTCCACCAAGGAGCCCACCACTTCTAGCAGACAGAGTTTGTCTTCCCTTCCCTCCCCTCTCCCTGTGAGTACACACACATGTTCTTCCCAGGACAAAATCCAGAGGGCTGCTTCCACTTGCACCAAGATGTTAGGAGAGTCAAACTTGGGTGCTACTCAGCGCTGCTCCCAAACTGAACCATCCCCACCACCTTCTGCAGAACAAGCCCTGCGGCCGCTGGCCCAGGGCAGCTCGGCACCATTCTGCAGCCACCACACCAGCCCCCTCGGCTCTGGGGACAGCCTCGCTGGCTCCTCCTGTGCTGAGGTCTCTGGAGCACCCCCACTTCCCTGCAGCACGCTCTGCTCCGCATCTGAAGAGAGGCAGAGCATGCCTGGGGACAGTTTAATGCAGAATGCAGGAACAGTCGGCACAGCCAAGCTCTTCCCGCAATGGGAGGGCAATTGTGTGACAGTCAGATAAAGGAGCCAATGGTCAGTATCTGGCTCAAAGAGCCCTCAGGCCTTTCAACCTTTTGTATGAAGCCATATGTAAAAGCTGCACGCCATGCCACAGCCTCCACCTCTGGGAAAGATTTACAGCTACAGAGCTAAGCAATTCCCTGCATAAACTGCCTGACCTACGGTAAATCCATGAAAGCCATTACAGCCCTCAGAGTCAGTGGTCAGCAGCCAGCTGTGTCAGATCCAAAGCTATGGAAGATCTCCAGCCAGCTCTCAGCTTATCTGTGGGGATGTTCTGGCTACCATACAAGCAATGACTTGTTTTGTTAACTGGTTTTAGTTTAGACGAAAGTTCTCCCTTAGTCAGCACCTGTACTAACATCTCTATTAGGTCAGTGTGGGACTATGAATGATGCCACAAGGGAGAAAGAATGGCAGCTGCAGCACAAAGCAGGAGAGCCCAAGTGCATCTGACCCGAGAGTAGAGCATTATCCACAACATACTCTTTTCTTTAATATATGCTTTAATTTCCTGCTCATAACCGCAGCACACTTTATTCAGGATACAGAATAAAAAATTAAATTAAATTTATTCCTGTTAGCAGAAGTCCTCCATTTTCTGCTGGCAACAATAAAATAAAATACAGGATGGGAAGAAACATGAAAATTCTGTCCAGGACTAGCTCTTTCCTCTTTTTCAAGAAATGCTGTGGGATAATCACAGCTATTCACTAAAAGGAGAATTACATATTTGGCTGTAGATGTGCACATGCAGGGAAGGAGGAGGAATAAAGCTCTGGAAGACAAATGTTTTGCATCAGCATTTTCCCAGTGCAACTACTTTAAGCCAAAGCAAAACATTTCTCTAGAATGACAAATCAGTTAATTTAACATGGAAAAGAGACTTGAAGCTATCTGGTGGCTCTTTGAAACCTCTCAAATCCCACCAGGTTAAACAAGCTGAAGTAGTGGATTTCTCCATTTGCCAGTGAAACTATAAAGCCAAATTCACCTTGACCTGAGGAGCCTCAACAGGAAATAAACTTTTGGGAAAGGAGAAAAGAGAGAGCTGATGCGTGAAAGCAGTATGACAATGCTGGGTTCACATGAAAAACCTCAAACAGGTTTTCTTCCCTTCATTTCTCTGCATGAGAGAGCCCAAGTTAAAAAGCAGGGGCCCCTTCCTTTTGTAAGGTACCTACCACTTTCATGTAATCAGTCCTTAGTCACTCTTTCTCTAGCAAAATTTATCCTGCAGACTTTCAAACGTGGTGCTAATTATATCCAGATACACGCAAAAGTTCACTTTACAGTGCTGTCACAAATTATTCTGCCCATTAAAGCACAGGGCTTGTAGGCATTTTCATCAGCAGCCACTTTTTACCAAGAATCATAGAACGTTAGAGTTGGAAGGGACCTTAAAGACCATTGAGTTCCAACCCCCCTGCCATGGGCAGGGACATCTCCCACTAGAGCAGGTTGCTCAAAGCCCCATCCAGCCTGGCCTTGAACAGTTCCAGGGAGAAAAGTATCTATATGAAGATTATATATTCCATTTGAGAGCCAGAAGTGTTAAATACAAATCTCTTATGCTTCTGAAACTCCCATCCCAATTTCCAGTAATTATTCCATTTGTTTAGGGGAAAAGAATGAGGAAGAGGAGGGAGTGGGGACTTTGTGCAGGAAGTCACCTGGACATATTTTTTTTTAATTCCCTCTTAAATTTCCTCAAAAAGTCTACCAGACAAAACCTGGTCTGTTTCTCACACCTGGCATGTGAGAAGTTTTATACAAAGGCGCTATATATCATCTTACTTTTGACTCCCCTTTCATTGGAGGTCTTATCCAGTCCAGGAAAATCCTCATCCTTGATTAGATCCCCTGGTTTCTTTGGGCTGGCACAGCCAACAGCTTGGCTGACAACACCACAAAGAGTAAATGGACCATTTTCCTCATGGCAAACCAAGGGGCCACCAGAACCTCCCTAGGAACCAAGAGAGAGAGAGGACCTCATATTTCATTTGGCCCCCACACTGCTGCAGCTAAGAAGAGAGCTGCCACAGACCTGAGCTGCCACAGACCTGATTTGCCCAAGAAAAAGCCCCCGTGCAAGTACAGAGGGTGTAGTTGCTGGTCAAACTCTGCCCTGGAACGAAGAGACCGATTTAAAGGCAGCTTAGCAGTGAAGACTGAGCACAGACAGCAGACCACATACGATTGAGTAGTGCTCTTTAATGTTATACATAATTTATTAGCCTACCATAAAATTGCAGCATTGAGCAGAACCCACATTTTAGTTTGACAGTGCCTCAGTCAGAATTATTTAGCCTTTTACTTATTCAGCTGTTCTTACCTGCTGGCCTCATGGTTTCAGGGAGATTAGTTAGCTCTCGAACAGTGCTCTGAATACAAGAATTTTATAAAAGCAATAGAAGCCTTCATAGTTTATCTTGACAAAAGAGCACTATGAGAAAGGTTTTCAAACAAGCTACAGCGTGAAGAGTTTCACTGCAATAAGAGATGGGGGCTCAGGAAGTGCAAGGGAAGAACCTCCTCTCCTCTGCAGGTCTCGTGAAAGTTACAATCCAGAGGAAGACCAGTAAACTCTGTGCTCGTGCTTCCAAGCCACTGTGGGATCCCACAGAGATCAAGTGTGTCTATCAATCTTAGAAGTACCGACCACCCCAGGGACAGCAAGTAGTTGGAGCTCCCCTCTGTCCTCCCTGTTCCTTCCCCTCGATGGGCTACCAACATCCACATGGAGACACCTTCAAGAGCGCTCTTGAAGTTTTAGTTTTACCTCACCCGATGGGAGTCCTGGTGTCCCACAGAAACAAAGCCAACAGAAAGCATCCTGGCTGTGATCCCCCCAGGGTGACCAAAGTAGTAATTCCTCTCACAGATTTCATTCTCAAGTACAGGCACTCATGTCTGTTGCAACCACCTGGCTTGGCTCCCCTCTGCTTGGAAAATAAATTCGAGGTTCAGTCTGGACAGAAGAATAAAATACGAGGTGGAAACGTTAAGTTCTGCTCATAATATGCAAATTTGTAAAATCAGAAGAGCTAGCTTTTTCAATGATCCTCCATCAGACACAGTGCAGAGAGAAGAAGAGGATAAAGTCTCTGTGCTGTTGGACAGACAGTGGCCTCACAGCAGCATTGTACTCCAGAGGGACACCTAGCTGCATCAGGTCAATGCTGGATTCATAGCTCAGCATGTCAAAGTCAGGACACATCATAATGGTTTTCACCAGTCTCACCTGTGCAGGCAGAGGGGCCAGGGCAGAGAAGGAACAAGCTATCTTCTAAGTGCATCCTGAAAGCCCTTATAAAGGAAGAGGTCAAAAACCCCACAAGCAATGACAAAGCTTAAAATAAGTCATGAAAAGAAAAACAAGGTGCAAGGACTTAGAAGATATCACCTACTTCACATTTTTCAGTTGACAAGACTGTTGGGACGAGTCTGGGGGGTTCGACTAGATGATCTCCAGAGGTTCCTTCCAAACCCATATCATTGTGCAATTCTGTAATTATGTAGGCCTCCTGATCCTAGAGTGAAGGCTGCTTGCTTCATTGTGTGAACACAAACCACTAAGGTTTTGCAGAAGACTAGCGTGCGTCACTTGTGCTTCTTTTCTACATTTATTTCTTCCTCCTCCCCATTAAGAAAGAGTCAGCAAGCTTTTTATAGACAGATATATTGCTCAGCACCAAGAGAGTAAGATGCTAGGGACACTCAGTCATCTCTGTGAGATTTTAAGACTTTTTACTGCTAGTAATAAGAACCAGATATAAAACATGCTTCTATAAACTGCAAGTTAGCTGAATGAGACCAGAGTTACTGGATTTCCTTTCTCATTCCTCAACCTGTGCTACATATCAGCCTTGCTGTCAACACTGTTTTATTTGTACAGATAGATCTGTTTGGAGAAATATTGTAGAGACAAATACACCAAAGCCAACATTTTTAATGGTATTGCTTGGCTTTTACCTGTTCTGTTGACTCCCTGAGGGCTCTATCATGGTCTCCTGCTGTCACAGTCCAGTGCAAGGGTTTATTGGATCTGCTTAATGAAAACAAACATATTGGAGCTACTTACAGTCAGCCATACAGCTTCCTTATTCAGCAGTCATACCTCCCTTCTGGCTCTTCTCTAATTAGTCACTTATTCCCAGGACTGCTGAGCAAGAACTTCTCGCCATGACAGATGTGTGGCATCAGTTCTGGCTTTGCAACAGCTCTGATAGCAGATAGTCCAATTAACTTTAATGGATCTCCTACAAGCAGGACCAAACTGTTGCCATCTCTAAAATCAGTGATCATGGAGGAAGGGCAGAAGGAAGGTTTCATACAGGATATGAAGGTGTGAATACAATTTACAGCTCTCCAGCTGTTTGTGCCCCAGCAGGAGGAGCAGGAGGAGCACACAGCATGGGGAGAGGAGCAGAGGTGGCCTGGGGATGTGCTGGTCACACTCACAGCTGCACACAGTGGGCAGCTGTCAGCAGCCATATAGGGCTGATGACAGCCCTATCATGCTGGTAGCCTCCAAGGAGCTTCAGGGTGGCATGCCATGGCCAACAGTGAGGACAAGCTTCTTCAGCACCACTGACATGTTGGAATAATCACTGAGGAGTAAGTGGGTGAAGGCCACAAGCATCTGCAAGAGAGCCGGAAAACTAGTCATACTTTCACAGACAAGTTTCTTCTTTTCCTAGATAACCTCACACCAGGCACAGAGCAAGGCCAAAGATGCAGGAGAGAGAAAATTAGTCTGTTCTGTCTAGCAGTGGTGGGGGAAAGAAAAACAGATACACACACGAAAAATTGATTCCTAAGGAGGCGAACACTTCAGAGAGCAAACAAGGCTCTGGTTGAGTTTCTCCCATCCTCTACTCGTGTCCCCTCTCCCAATAGGAAGTGTGTGCAACCAGAGTGGAGAGAATGTACTACATGTACAAAGAATGAGAGGTGGGGCACCTGCCTATCATTTTCATCCATGCAAGAAGTGTACAAAAGAGGACCTGAGGTCAGAAAGCATCTGCCTCACTGCGTAATCCTCTTATATGTTAGGAGAAAGCTCCTCAGACCAGATCAACTGAGCAGAATTGAATTTCTTTACCTAAGGGGACATCCTCCAGGGGCAATATTAGTACAGTTGTTAATCCTGAATCTTCTCTTCCTGCCTTCTCTGCAGGAGAGGAAACATGAGTTAGCTCCAACTTGGGTCAATAGCTCTGGCTTGTCTCCTCAAAAAAAAAAAAAAGTCCCTGCTCTGGAAGGGGCAGCAGTTGACACATACATTCGTGAAGTAGAAAGTAACAATAGCAGACTAGCCCCCAGGATCAAAGCTCTCCTCCATAATGAGATTTTCACGGGGAATATCAAACCAACAGAATTAATAAGACTGCTTATTTCAGGTAACAGAAGTTAGTCATCTCATTTCTCAGTGAGAAAAAACCCAACTTGATTGATTCATCTCTCTTATTCAGGGAAGGAAGCTCTCCCACAAGTAACTGTTTTGTTCTGAAGTTACCTTGGCAGAATGCAGCAGGATTAGCCTAAAAAAATAAGCTCAGGTGTCTAAGAATAGCTGCATATGATGCAGTCATTGTTAGAAACAGCAAGCATTTCTCTACTAATCTGAACAAACAAAAGTAAGCCAAGCTCTGAACCCTCTAAAGCTGCTGTCCCCATCACTTTCAAAATGTACCAGCATCGTATTCCCTGGACTCAGCACTAGTTTGGGAGCTGAGAATCCACAGAGATTAGCCGTAGGAATAAACAGGAAGCTGTGCAGAAATAGAGCTAAAATGAGAAATGTCATCCTGTAAGCACTTGTGGCTTTAGCTAATCTAAAGCCAAATCTAAAAAAACAAAGCCTTGGTGACTTTCTGATTAAGAACTTTTTCAGTAGAGGTGCCTACAAAGCAATGTTAATCAGTGACATCAATATGCAATAGCAGCCAGAATTAATCTACTACAGTTATGCTACAGGTACACAGAAGTAATCCTAATTTTCTCATAGTAGAACTACAAGTAGTCTTCAACAGGCAGTGTGAATGTCCTTCATTGCACAAAAACCCCACACTTGAGAACTGTATTTGCCACTGTTGATGAGTACAAGAGAAGTCTCTCTTGAATGGTTTGCATGTACATGTTGAGGACCTAGAGAACGGGTGTTAGATTTTTATTGCTATTGAGAGCACTCAGTTTGAATAGCATCTGGATGTCCCATAATTGCAGTTGGAGAGGAAGCTTGCACTTTATTCCAGAAGAGCTTTCCTGTATGAATCTGAACTTCTAAGGGCAATGCTGCGCTGGAAAGCATTGAGTGAAACACGCCAGGATGCTGAAAGCTCTTCCCTGAAAGATTCCAGATCCAACTTTGTCAGCCTTCTTCCTCCCACTAGATACTCTTTTCCAATGGAAAACAGATTTCTTTTCAAGGAAACTGCGTTGTTAATACTTATGCAGCATTTGGTAAACATGCAACTAAATTACCACCACAAAATAGATGGGGGGAAAAATAGAAGTAGCTTGATGAAGACCACTTGTCAATGGCAAACCCAGAACAGTTCAAGCCTCTCACCCAGATTATTTGGTGTAAAGAAAAGAGCACCACCCTTCATCAATTTACTCTTTTTTGGTTCATGTACAAGACTGTAAAGAGGTAGCCAAAATTCAACTCTAGTATCTCCACTTCTGAGCAGAAGATTGCTTTTCACCTTAAGAGTAGATATCAAGCTCTGCTAAAGAGAATGTGGTGCCTGGAAGCTGTTTTTTTAAAAAAAAGCTGGGGTGTTACAAGATGTTTTCATTTGGTCCAAGCAGGAGGGACATCTGGAAATATAGATGTTTAAAAAAAAGAAAGTGAAAAACATTTGTTTCACTAAAGTTAAAGACTTTTATATTGATAAAAAGGAAGCAGATTTAAAGCCAGGAGCTAAAAAAAAAATTTCCTTTTGAAAGTGTGGGAAAGCAATGCCTCAAGTTAGCAATTTTTCATTAATGAAATTCCAAGAGAATTAGTTCAATTCATAAAGAATTCATATCCATTTCAGTGGAATTAGACACCCATCGACAACCGCTCCTTTGCTCTGCCTTACTTTGAACATTTGTCTTCTTCAGTGACACTTAGAGCTAAATTGCTCTTGCTCTCTTCCTTTGATAAAGATGCAGAGCTACGTTCCTACATCCAGCCCCACAACACCAGCCAGCTGTCCATGAGAAAGCACAGTCTTGGACCACGATACAGGATCTCCTGTGCCAGTAGTGCATTTGGCCCCATCATGAAGGGCAAGACAGATGGACAAGCCTCAAGGCTACTGCAGAAGCTCTTACATTGACCTTTCAGTGGTACTGAGTCGGATGTTATCATAGCCAGTGTATTTTGGTGATAAAACATGCCTGTTTCCACAGAGATTTCCAATTTAAGTTTAAAACGATTAGCATTAGCACTCACCCAATTGGTTTTCTTCCTCACAGTAAAGAGTAACTGCATCATAAATACAGCCTGGGCTGAGTTCCACAGCAAAGCCTTCAAACTTCATCTGCAAAGTGGACAAGCAAGAGGAAATTGTGAAGACTGAAACACTTACCCTTCTTAACCATAGGCTCGAGAAAAGCCAGGTTTCAGAAAAATTTGGGCACAGCTTCCCTTGGTGAGCATGTCGCATTTTGCATCAAAACAGTCTGTTGGCAGTCTTGGCCTGACTGCTCCCTCCTGTGCCCACCTACAGGCAGGTCTGCAGAGGATGAGGCTGGCCCAAGCTTTGCCTTAAGGCATTTCATCTGTCATCTTTACTGCAACATTCAATGCCTTGCACTTCTGAATGGTCAGCGTCCCATACGGAGTTCCCTTCCAAGACTTTTTCCTTCAAGCATGGACCACGGGTGATTTTCCTTTGTTTGTTTTGGTGGTTTTTATTTAATACAGACTGCAAGTTCTCACGCCAGTGGAGCAGCAGCAACCCACATGACAGGTCTGCATACCCTTGAGCATCCCTAGGATTAACACTGGTTTTCCACCCCTTAGCCAAGGCAGCAGGGGAGGAGAGATGTTGCTGCTTTGAACAACAACTTGTGTTGTCGTCGTGGGCCGGGATGAGCTCGGTGGGATGCTTGCTGCACACAAGCAGCAAGAGGCCACAAAACCAAAGAGAGATGCTGGTGCTATGAGTGGCAACTCTTATCAGACAGCCCATACACGATGAGAAGCAGACACTTTCGTGTAAGGAGCAGCTTGGGCTGTTTTGGCACTGCCTTGAGGAAAAGGCTGACTGTGTTGTTTGCAACATGCTCTCTACCTTCCCTTTACCCTCAAGTTTGTGATGGGCTTCAAGATAAAACTATCTTGACATGAGGTTGGTGCCTACAGACTTTGAGCACTTACAACAGTCAGTCTCTCCACACGCGAGTCTGGAGGTGATATCTAATTGACAAAATACGCCCCGCAAAGAATCAGTGACCTAGAAACCTTGAAATTTACAGTCTTGCTTGTCACAGATGTTTCTGGCAGGATTTTATTGACTCGCTCACCTGAACAGGTCCTAGTGCAGAGGTTTAAGTGCAGTTTCTCCTTTTATTACCTTTGCGACATACTCTGCTGGAGCCTCAATAAGCCAGTGGCACTTTGTGTTCCTGGGACACAAGCCAGGGTAATTAGCAGTATCAATCTTCCCCTCTTCCACTAACATTGCGACACTCCCACAGCCCAAACCTGCAATACACAGATCAGAAAGGAGACAATTGAACAGATGGGATTACACGGTATTTTTAACGAACCCAAGTCAACAACTTGATTTTTTTAAGGAACTCAGGCACACTAAAGTTAGCTGTTATTATTTTAAGGGGGTCAGAAAGGAGAGGAAAGGTATTTCTATAGCATCAGTGAATTTACCTGCTTCACAATCCTTATGGATGGCCATGAAAGTGAGCTTGAAGCTATGGCCAATGTTGCTCCCATCAGAAACAAATCTAGCAGTGACCTGGTGCGACTGGCAGCAGAGGGGCTGCCAAGACACCCCTGCAGGAAAATCATGCAGGAGACAAGAGGTTTGTTGGTAAGAGTGGGCTGAATATACATACACTTATTCAGGCAAATCTGGCAGTGGTTCGTTAGGCTAGATCCCATTGGGAAGGCCTCTTCCCACACTGAATAGAGAGACTATTTGGCTTTTATTGCCTATTAAATATTTAGAGGCATACAGAGAAATTAAGGAGATGGGACTTCATCCAAAATAATCAAATATTCCTAGAAGATGAATTGCATGGACTAAGGATTAACACTATCATCAACACATCATCATTAGTACTAAGAGTATTTCACTAAGAGAATTTTTAGAGTTGCAAGGGACCGTAGAGATCATCTAGTCCAACTCCCCTGCTGAAGCAGGATTGCCCAGAGCTAGAGAGGCAGCTAGTATTTGCAGGAAATACTTATTCTCTATTAGTTCAGTATTAAGCACACTTACAGAGGGACAAGCCACATTTCTTTCAGACTCATCTGTACAGTTACTGAGTAATTTGCATGCTTGTTGTGCCATATCACCAATTTTGAACCAAGGAAGAACTAGCCTTTGAGCTGCATCTCGAACACACATGACACTAGCGTCGCTAACGCAGTGGAAACTCATCTGGACGTGCCTCAGCTAAGCAAGGCTAAGTACTTGGTTTACTCTGATACCTGGGGTCCATAAGAGTAAAATGAGTAAAAACTGGAGAAAAGGCAGAGGAGGCACAAAATTACGTACAGTTATAATACATTTTTTAGATGCCCACCACACTGCACTAGATGCCAGCACAAATATGAACACCCACCTGCCCTGCTCCATTTCTGTTGTTGTCTCTAGCTCTTTAGAATCACAGTGCAAAATACAAACAGCTTCTCAAAGGTTAGCTAGAATTGCTGTTCTTCGTGACAATGAGCAATAAGAAATTACACCCAGTAGCCCTCACTCCAAGGCACCCAGCCTTTCTAGTTGTCTGTCTTCTATTCAAATAGACAGACAAAGTCACAGTCACATCCGATTTGGTACTCTACATCTAATTTGGTGGAGTGTACCAAGATGATTTTGTCCTCTGGCACTGTTATATTCCAAGTGCAAGCAATAGTAAAACCACTTATCTGCATAGCTGAGCTCAGCCCACGGTCAGTTCCACTTTGGGCTGGGAGTCTCCAGCGACTGCTTTCCTGTGAGCATGCACCAGAAGCTGACAACTGGTGTCACCAGCTCCACCAGGTAAATTTTACCATCTTTTCCCTTGGCATAAGCCATCTGGGAAGAGAATTACCAACAGCAGAGGACTGCAGTGGATTTGCTCCTCACTAGGTGGAGAGTGACACTTCCTTACAGCAGGGGTAGCTTTGTGCTGTGTGACTGACACACTGCCAGCCCCGTCCATCTCATTCCCTTGCCTCCTGCAGGAGCTGAGAGCTTCTCTGTGTGAGCTGGCACCAATATGGCCAGACCAAAAGATAAAGGGTACAACAGATCTCCAGCCAGCTGCAGCCATTTTGTGAGTGTGGCTTGTACAGAATCTGTATTACAAACAGACTTTGTGTCTTCCTGTCTTCCCCCACAGCGTTATATCCCACCCAGCAAATGGAACTTGGGATTTGCATCTCAGGGAACACACCACCATTGCCACCCAGACTCTGCTGACAGCAGTGCCCAGGCCAGCAGTGGTTAGAGCTTCCAAGCCCTGGAAGATGCTTTGGTGGGTGCCCCAAGGAAAACTCAGTATTTGAAGGTTATGACCAAACTACCAAACCTGTTGTCAGGGTAATTATCCCCCAAAGCCTGCAGTACTGAGCGTGGCTGCTTTCTCCAAAGAGCGGGATGCCTTTGGAACTGCACTGGTGCAGGGAGAGGGCTTGGCACTGTAGCAGAGAGAGAAAAGGCTTGTGTGGGGTATTGCAGTACAGGCACAGGCTATGGCACTGTAGTTGTTTCAAACACAAAGTGCTTGACACACAGCTGAGGGAAGCCTCAGATGAGGCAGAGAATTTCTTACCCAAAGTCCTACTTGAAAACCCCCAAACTTTCAGGACTTGTCCCACCGACACAGCGGGCTTGTGTTCATTCAGCCTGCTAAGAGCTGACTTGGCTACTCCGAGCTCATTTTTAATGAAGCACTACTTTTATGTTGACCTTCCCTTCATCTTCTGTGGGCGTTTGGTCCGCTTGAATCCCGAGAGCTCTGCTTTACAAAGGGTAATGCACCCACTTTGTAGCCACGTGGCTTCTGCTCCTTGCAGTTACTGCTCCCAATTAAGAGGCACCGTCTTAGCTGCAGACAGGCCCCTTCTGAAAGCATAATCATTAAAAATCCCTAGCAAAGCCATAATAGGTTGGGCATTAGTTAATACCAACACCTCTACTTTAATGGCTATGACAGAAATAACACCATCTCTTTAATAACTTGCATTAGCCCTGTAATCATCTGTACAGAAGCATACAAGTGCCTGGCTACGGAAGGCACTTCTGATAAATCACTAAACCTGCAGCCCTTAACACAGGGTCCTCTTCCCCTACGTGTTCTCAGACATATTTGATGAGGAGATAACCCCCCACACACACACATCAATCCTGCACGCTGTTTCAGGAGCACAGCAGCAGTTCAGATCTGAAGCTGGCAAGCGCTCAAAGCAGGTTTTTATGAGAGCAGGGCTCGGGGGACACCTCGCCAAGCTGGCAGGGCTGCTTTCAGCCAGAAAGCTTGAGTAGCCTCCTGCTTTTCCTTCAGGGGATGGAGGGGTCAGATCAACTATTACAACAGCGTTTCTGAAGGGGGACTTGTTTAAACTTTTGGGTTTGCCATCCCAAGTCGAAAGGTAATATACCTTGCTGCTGATGCAGCAGCTGGAAATTAAGTGGAACTGCTGGGGGTGGAGGGGAGGGAGGCAGCAATAGGAGGGCAGCTTGGGTCCCTGTGGTGCTAAACAGGCAGGAGAGCAAAAAAACCTCCCAGTACTCATAGCCACCTGGTGTAACGTGCTGGGCAGTGAAGTCCACAAACACAGCCACCCAGGAGAAGATGCCTGGTGAGCTCTGGGTTGTGGTGCTTCTCTTGAGGGTATCCTGTTCTCTGGCACAACTGTCCCTCTTAGGACACCACACTGGACACAGCCCAAGGGCTGTTGGTCCTCAGACGTGCAAGGGGGGCACCCAGAGTCACCCTGTCCAAACTTCATTGGGGAGGAAAGGTGCCATTTGTTCCTGTGCCAGCAGCCCTGACCTTTGATGGTGTTGCATGACAGGCCAGCTTTACTGCAGAAGCCAACACAACCTCTCTTGCTTCTCTCCAGTCACAGGGCCCTGGCACCATCCCTAACTCGTTCAGCTGTGCTTGTTTAATCTGAAACTCACCAATCTAAGCTCTATTGTTTCAGTCCCCCGATCTGACTTGCAGTTTGGCAACCTGCCCTTCCCCGTGGACAAACCCCTTTTTCTATAAAGAACATAAAAATGAAAGCCCTGTCACTAACACCAGCTGCAGCACTGCTTTGAACATGTTCACACGAGATACGACAGAAGGCAGGGAGTTTCCCAAGCTACTGCTTGGTTTAACAAGAAAAAAATATTAATGCAAGTACATCCCAAGGAGGCTAGTGACAGCCTGGTCAGCAGCCTTCCCCAGGGCAGGGCAAGACTGGTCCCACTCACACTGTCAGGACCAGTAGAGAAGAATTTGGCACTAAGCAAAGTCCTCTGTGGCAGCCCGTCACCCAGTGGGGCTGAGTGAAGATTTCAGAATACTTGAGTGTAAGGGGACATCAAGGGTGAGGTGGCAACTGTCTTCTTTCCAACCTCCTGGTAGCATTGCCCATGCCAGGCTGCCTTGCCCATTGCCTGAAGTCCCACCACTGAAGGTCCCCCCTGTTTTCAGCAGAGGTGGTGGCACTTGCATGCAGAGATGGAAGTCCTGCTGTTAGCAAAGCCCAGGGCAGGTCTAGGCAATGGGGCAATCGTACCTCAGTCTGCTGCCCACATCCATACTCCCACCTGCAAAAGTCTCCTCCCACCTTTGTTATCCCAAAGCTCCTTGTATAGCCCTTGCTCAGCAAAGTGCTGACAGCACTGTCAGTGCTGCTGCTTCCCTTTCTCCCCAGGGGAGGTGGTTTTCAGATGGACCTGACAAGCCTGCTACCCAGCAGGAATGAGGACAGGCAAGCTGTTACCTTGGACACATATCCCCCTGCTGTCAGGAAAACCACAGAATAGCATGGAGCCCCTCACAAGTGGCAGGTTCATGCCCCTCAAGCCACAGACTGCAGGTCTGGCGGTGGATGAGGAGCAGCTTCACCTCCTGCAAGACAGGGGCCAGCACCCCAGCTACTCTGGGAGCAATCAGGCCACGTCAAGCATCTGAAAGACAGCTTGCTCCTCCATCTGAATGACAGCCAACAGCCCCGTGACCTGGAAGCCACATCCACCCTTTCCCTAACACCCCATCACAACTGACTGGGGGGTCCTGCAACAGTCACTTGCTTGGGCTGGTGATGTTTTGAAGCAGTTTGGGGTCAACAGGCAGAAGCATCCAGCTAGGCAGGTAATACATTGGTTTTCCTCCAGCCAGTGCCTCAAGACATGGTTGGAGCAGGCAATTCCCTTATAGGTTGGACAACAGACATTGCTTTTTCTCCTGAGCACCCTATTACAGGGCTGGAGACTTTCAGGGGTCAGGACAAAGCCCCCAGCAGGCTACTAACATGAGAGACCAGCCCTGGCTGGGAGATCGCACGCTCTCTGCTGGGAGGGCTGCTGGGGGGCAGGGGAGAGGCAAGTCTCCTCTGTCTCCTCCACTGTAGGTGAGCCCCAAACCACTGGGGATGCAAAAATAAAAAGTAACATTTACAGATATTCCCACGTCCTTTAAAATCTACCAGAACTCAAGCAAGCACGATTCCTTTGAGGGAAGAGTTTTCCGAGATGTAGAGGAGAGAGTGTAAAGGAGTACACATTTCTACGTGGAAGGGAACTGTTCCCACTTCTGTAACACCTTGTAAGGACGACTCTGCTTGTGAGAGGCTCCAATATGCACACATGAATATGCACAGCAGCACTGCAATGTGCAACCTTCCCTAATGTGCTCCAAGGTCCCACGTTGCAGGAAAACGCTGATCTGCACATCCCTACAGGGGCTGGCCCTCTGACAAGCAGAGGAGACCCGATGAGAAAAGGGAATTTTCCATCTGGCAGAAGTCACCTTCTCTGGCATTTCTGTTTCTGAAAGAAAATTAATCCTTTCCCTTATCCATTACGTTTAATTCCTGCAGTTGTGATCAGAAGACCCTGCCATTTGACTCACCCTCAGACACCTTGCTGCAGCCACACACACTGTCCCAGACTGGAAGGAAGGCAGATGGGCTGAACCTTGTCCCCTGTAGAGGAAAGGGTGCACAAACGGGCTCAAGAACCCTCTGCTTCCAGGAGTATGTCTGATTTACAGGCACAAACAGCATCCTTCAAGTCACACTGTTCCATTTCTCCCCTTCCCAAAATATGACAGTCACATGCAGGTATCTATAAAATGGGAATGCAATCTGAAGTTAGTCACATGCAATTGAGTTTATACATGAGGCAAATTCAGAGAGAGATTTCAGGAAGATTGTTATCTATCTTTGAATGTTAACTTAAGCAGAAGGATACCTGGGAAGGGGACAAAAGAAGGGGAACAGCATGGCAGAGACAAGGAGACCAGGTTCCCTCTGTATCAGCCTCATACAGTGTGGGACCAGGCAGGTGCTTGTGAGAAATTCTTCACATCATTCTCCCTAAAGACCCGTGCTGATGAGATCAGAGGAGTTAGGCAAGACATGAAAAACTCAAACAATTCAGCTCTGTTCAATCCAGACTCATGCTGCTTAGTTTTCCCCCGATATTGGGAGAACACATCACAGTTCTCCTTGGCCACCTTGATGAGGTGCTGGCCGTGCCCAGCCTTCAGAAGGGCTAAGCAAGGAGCCCTGTAGTTCCCTCAAGGGTTGTCCATGTCACTCAGATGCTGTCAAGCCCAGCTCATGTCTAGAGCTATTCCTGCTGAGCCACAGAGTACAGGCAGCACTCAAGAGATCAGGCTGCCTGACAGGATGTCCAAGATCTGAAGAGAACATTTCTTGGGTCTTACTTCCCCAATTCCTGCCATTACGGACAAATAGTAAGGCTATCACTTCCTGAGTCAGTGATTTGAGACACGACAGTGACAGAAGGTTATTTTATGTTGGCTGATCTGCCATCTGATGGTCACAGGCAGTCATGGCCAGTTGGCTGTAACCCATCCTAGCTCTATACAACTCAGGGAATCACCTCTGAAAATCCTAGGAAGCAAGAGACTTGTGCTGCTTCCCTGACTCCCACACCCTAAAACTACCTCCAGAGGCTTTGCCTTTGCCTGCAGAAGTACATGGAGCAAGGTGGTGTTAATCCAGCATGTTTCTTATAGCAAGACTCTTGCAGCCCATTGCTGATAGCCCAGGGCTATGGCCCAGAGGGAGCAGATGGCTTTCTAGCAGCTAGCCAAGAGCTCGTGTTGGCACACTGGGGCTGAAGGAAAGCTTGTGCAAGGGGAACACAAAGGCACACCTAAATCTCTAAATCTACTGCATGAAAAAAGCATGGACATCGCCAGAGCAGAGACAATGAGGGATTAACTTCTGGGACAGGCCTAGAACAAGAATTAACCCAATTGTACTTTGGTAAGAATTAAAGGCATAACTGAGGGGCTATTTCTCTAACATAGAGAACATTGGAAAGGGAAGGACAAGGGGTGTTTTTTCTGGACCAGTGCATCAGATGAGGTCTTTGCCTGCGTAAAGCACCCTCCTGCAGCCACAGCAGGATCCCCTTGGGTTCCTGCTTACTGGGCTGGGTGCTGCAAGTGCAGCAGGGCCACATCACAACCCATGCAACTGGTTGAATGCTGAGTGGGTGACAACACATGAGACAGGGATGCTCCACTCCTGCCTGTCCGCCCCACTGGAGGGGATGCTCTTGCACTGTCACCACCAGGCTCCTCAGGAGTTTCAGACTGAAAAAAATCCAATGCCAAGCTGATGAAGGAAGAGGCCGCTGCCACAAACCATCTCCTGTGAGTTCCCACCCCAATACTGAGCCTGCAGCCCACAGCGTGCTCCCACCCTGAGAACTGGGGCTGGCCTTCACTAACAGGACTTTTGGCCGGGCTGATTTCACATTCACAGCAATGCAGAGGATCCCCAGAGCTCCAGCTGGAAAACCCAATCTTACTTTTAAATGGATAAATAGGCTTCTTGTTTCATCTGTTATCCATCAAGCCACTGCTCATACCTGCGTAGCACAGAGCTGCCAGGAGGCCAGGGGAGGTGCCAGCAGATTTCATTGCAGCCAGCTCGGTACTGGGAAAAGGACAGTTTATCTTTTGCCTTGGGACTCGCAGAACTCCTGTGCCATTTTTGGCCTTGAAACACCAAGCTCAGCCCTTGTTACCTGCAGTCTGGGATCCTAAAAGGCACATAAGAAGCCTTAAAAGCAATGAGAACTGACTGCCAAAGTCATTTTGGCCCCATAAATCCTCCTTTCTAATGTTGTTATCAGCACATTTAGGAGATGAGCAGAGGCCCACATTTGAGAGGTTCACCATTATTTTAGGCAGCTACATGCAGTTTAAATTAACGCTAGAGAAGTGTATGCCCATTACGGTTTCTCTGCATATTTTATAAGCAATATTCTGTCACAGTTAAACCTAGAGCAATCAGCTCCAACAGTCAAAACACCTTTCGGTATTTCTTTTAGCAACGAGGTGGATAGCTACATTATCAGAGCAGAGTTACCCAGTAAACAGATGGGCAGCAAATCCCACCTTTAGTAAACCAGATCTTTAGCAAAGGAGTTTACCCTCCTCTAGGGCACCAGCAAGCGCAGTGGTAGGTGCAGGGTGGAACAGTTTTGCACCCAATTGCACACAAATTGGGTTCATTGATGCACCCAGCACAGCACACTGCAGGTGACACCCACAGGAGCCACAGAACTCGTCTGGGCTTCAGCTGTCAGCATTTCCCATTATCAGCTCTCACAGCACAGGGCACAGCGCAGCAGCGAGCTCGTCTCAAGATCTTTGCAATTAGGGTTAATTAAAGGTCTGCCTGAACTGCTATCAAAATGGAACAAAACCCAGACCCGAAGCACTTTCTCTCCAGACTGTGTTCACTTGAGAGTCCAAGAAACCTCAGACAAAAGCTTTGAAATCTGTTTACCACTGATCAGCTGTAGTTGTTTTGGATTGTTTTTTTTTTTTAAAGCCCTGCTCTCAGTCCTCCATCCTTAGAATCATAGAATCATCTGGGCCGGAAGGGGCCTCCCTAAGGCCATCTAGTCCAACCCCCCTGCAGTCAGTGGGGACACCCCCAACTAGACCAAGTTGTCCAGGGCCTCGTCAAGCCTCATCTTGAATGTCTCCAGGG
>BJBW01004594.1:36589-84618 GCA_004320125.1 Scolopax mira | reverse complement strand
CTCTGGACCCACTCCATCAGGTCCATGTCCTTCTTCTCTTGAGGGCTACAACCCTGCACACAGTGCTCCAGGTGAGGTCTCATCAGAGCAAAGTGGCAGAATCCCTTCTCTGGACCTGCTGGCAACACTTCTTTTGATGCAGCCCAGGATGCGATGGGTCTTCTGGGCTGCAAGTGCCCACTGCCTGCTCATATCCAGCTTCTCGTTCATCAGCACCCCCAAGACCCTTTCCTCAGGGCTGCTTTCTAACACCTCGTCACCCAGTCTGTAGCGATACTGACAATTGTTCTGGCCCAGGTGCAGAACCTTGCACTTGTTCCCATTGAACTTCATGAGGTTTACTTGAGCCCACCTCTCCAGCCTGTCCAGGTCCCTTTGGATGATATCCCGTCCCTCAGGTGTTTTGCTGTATTGACAGCACCACACAGCTTGGTGTCACCTGCAAACTTGCTGATGTTGCTCTCAATCCCTCTATCTCATTGATTAAAATGTTAAACAGTACCGATCCCAACATGGACCCTTGAAGCACACCTGTCTTCATGGAAGTCCAACTTCTGTGAATTGCCACCATGCTATTTCACCCATGTGGCATTTGGAGGTGGCAAGTCCAGGCAGCCTGTCTTGAGGGGGCTGGTATGCACACACTTTGTTACGGCTGCCTACCCTGAAGTGTGGCCCCGAGCATTTTGAATCAAGGTACAGGTTGTTCAATCTGAGCCTTTGCTTTGAGGCTTTCTAGTAAATTAAAATTTTAAAAAATTTTTCCTCTTGGGGAAATCCTTTCTTTCATTTTCTAATCACTTTCAGCCGCAAGTAACAGACTGACTAATAGCACAGCTCAGCTTTACTCCCAGGAGGCTGTTTACTGGAACTGGAAAGTTCTGGTACTTCCCAGCAACGTCTGCCACTGAGATTGCCTGGCAATGGAAATGCTGCTGTGATGGGAACACAGGAATGGCACTGGCAGCAGAAGACTGGAGAGTGAAAGCACCGGCTAGTTTTGCAGAGAAGAGAGAAACGAGGAGGTGGCCCATCATCAAGGTTAATCTTTGCGCACTGGAATTTTTATTCCATAGCAACTTTCTCATTATTCAACATCAGTCCTCAAAACTGGTGCTCAAGTTGAGCAAGAAACAGATGTGAAGCTGACTGGTCTGCAATTACATTATAATGGATTATAAAAGGGCTGGCAAAGGGGCCACTTATATCATTTTCCCTGCCCATTAAGAGGTCTGTAGCGTGACCCATAAAGCTGGTCTTGCGTTAAAAGTTCAGAAGCCAATGTGACTGCTAAGAGTAATGGGACAGTTGCCAGGAAGTCACAGTGCTTCTCCTCCTGCCTCAGAAATGCTCCTCTGATCTTCACATTGGAATTTGATTTACAGTCTCCCTGTGCAGGGGAGTCATTTCCAAACCACCTTCAGCCCCATGGTGTATAAGAGGAATGAGACCCTGGTGCACCTTGAAACAGAGGGGACTGGACAGACATCTCACTCCTCTTCCTTGCTTTCCTGAGCTTCCAGGACTTGACCCATCCCCCTGGGCCCAGCACCCTACCCTCTCCCTACATCACCCCCTCCTTTGCCTTCCTGCTCCTCGTGCCACTATCTACATACATTTTCAAGCTGCTTCATGTGCAGGGGCTGGGAGGAAGCGAGGGAGGGGGATGGTAAATACCATTTGCCACCGGTGCTGGTGTTTGCTCTGTCAACATGCACACAAGTAGTTCTTTTCTTGAACCATGCCCTGCTCAGTTACCTGTAAAGCATCATCCCACAGTCTGTGCTTTTCTTTACGTGAACACAAACTGCCAGGCAAGGTAGCTTTCCTCTGCAACAGGAGACCAAGGGGGCACCGTCCCTTCCCACCTCTACAGTCTCTTTCTCTACCATAAAACCCAGCAAACCCTCAGCTGGTGCACACCACAAAAGCTCTGCAGCTGCATTAGCTCACACCAGCCAGAGATCTCATCTTAATTAACTATTAGATCAGCTCATCCCCTCCCACTTTAGGAAGGGAGTCAGCCTGGGAAGCTGAGTGAGAAGGACTTTTTAGTCCAACTTCTACTCCTGAGTAATCTATATTCAATGACTTGAGGATGAAAGAGAGATGCTCTTGCCTCTCCTGCCCTTTCCCCAAGGAAAAGGCAGCCCCCTGCAACACAGACCTGCCAGGGCTGCCCGCCAGGCACCAACCCTCTCACACCAACAATTCAATTCAAAAGAAGAAACCCAGCAGCAGATCATTCTTTGGGGTCTTTGGGTCAATGGGATGAACTCCACACTTCAGGTCTACACAGCAAACAGAAACAAGAGTGTTTTGCAGTGAGACAATCCCCCCCACGTGCTCAGATACATCACCTCAGGCTTTTCTGGCAGGTAGGGAATTAATGGTACAAATCCCAGGTGTCACAGTTTTCCTGGCTTCCAAGCTGAAGGCAATTATATGGGTATAAATGAAAACACACAGAAATTGCATTTCTTGGTAAGAAGCTGATGTGTGCTGAGGTCTCCTGTGAGGTACTTTTGTGATGTGTGTGTGCACAGTCATAAAAAAAAAACCAAACCAAATTTAAATTTAATCCATCAGCCTAATTATACTTAATGAAATGCAACTGGGACTTACAAAATTAAATAACAAATGCAACAGGTTACAATGATGCCACCAGACTTTTTACTAAAAGTTTATTATTTCAAAGCTTCCATACCTTAAGTGCCCTGGAGCACTTAACCTGTGTAAGAGAAGACATTGTCTCTGAACTACAGACTTCTGCTGGCCCAGCACTCGCTCTTGGCTTTGGTCTGAAATACATCACAAGGAGACAGAGCTTTCTCACATCACTTTTGGCACCAATTGTGCCTTAGAAACGCAGACAGTGAGCACAGGGAAAGTTTGACTTACAGCAGGGTCTAGCCAGGGGTGGCTGACTCTGATTAAGTTGTTGGTGCTTCACTGAACTGCACAATTTGTGGCAATCACAGTTATGTTCTCTAGGAAAACCCCCTTCAGCCCTCACCCACCAGGAAGGGACACACACACCGGCAGACCTGCTGGACCATGTGGAGGAGGAAGGGGTGTGCTGCTCCCCTGGGTCAGGTCCAACACATGATCACATCAGCAAAGATCACACAGGAGGGGTGATTTGAAATACTTGGGACACAAAGAAAAGCAACCAGTTGCAACTCCTCGTACCAAAGGTCTGCTTCTCCAGGCTATGTGGTTTCAGGAGAGGGTTCAGAAGCCAACAGGCTTCTGGCTCCATTGCTGAGAAGAGGACAGCAGCTTTTCCTCCACTCCCTTCAGCTGGCCTGCATCCACACCAGATAAAAATCACTTTGTTAATTACTTAACCTGTGTTCAGGTGTCTCTAGTGCCAATAGGAGGGGTCCCCTGTCTCTCACAAGCCAAGGCTGGGATAAGAGTTCAGTTCCCAGCCATGCAAACACAAGCAATATAATGTTCATGATTTAGGAGGTACTCACACCATGTTTGCCCTGGCTAGGTCCTGGAATAACTCATTAAAGTCACCAGAAGATTGAGTCTTTGATCCAAGATGTTAATAACTACCACGAGGTCACCTCTCCAGCCCTCTCTTTAACTTTGGGTCCTATGTCCTCTGTGTAGGCTTGAAGGAAACGTTACTTGCTTAACCTCCCCAGCAGGCTGACAGATATTAGAAAGCCCACCAATCTCTCACACCACCTTACCCAAGAGCCAGTGAATTGAGGAGCCCATATCTTTCTCCTCTACCTGGATGGCCAACCACCCCAAGAGCACCACCCCGGCAACAAGTGGGACTCACCCCACAAGGTTGTGGGGGATCCTTGCACAACTTCTGCAGCACTCTTGGCTAGAGAGGGGCTAACTGAGGTCCCTGCTTCTCTGTTCAGCTCAGCCTCTCTCTCCTTTCTGATTTTAATACCTCTTTATCATATTCCCAGGGCACTCTCTGGACTCAAACCATTCGACTATTGCAGAAAGCTCAATCACAAAATCAGGAACAATTTTCTGAGCCATTGACCTGGACCAAGCTCTCCCTAGCCCATGCTGCTGACTAGCTTTTCCAAAAAGAGACTGTGGTGATTATTGCTATAGCAGCAAGTCTACTAGTGAAGTAGAAAATAAATAGACTTTATCAGTGAGGTAAATGATGGAGAAAACACCATTCCCTTAGGTGGGGAAAGAAACAGCATTAGCAACAGCAGAAGGAACAGCATCATATTGGAGCAAGATAGGAGGGATGGCAGTTAGGTGGTCGGCTCATCTCTTGCCCCAGCTGGGCAGATCTTTTTAGCACTGGTTCTGTTACCATTTCCTTCTCTTCAAGAAAAGAGATTTTTACATGGATATGGGAGCAGACCAGACAGGGAGTTATAAATATGTTAGCCACTGCAGGAGGATGTGTAAGGAAGATTTGAGAATGTGGTGCCATTCATCGCTCTCCTAGACATTTTCTGACCCGACTGCCTCAGTGTCACCAGTTAGGAAGCTCAGTAGGACCAAGCCATTTCTCTTTCTTGCACAAACAAGGAACTGCACCACATCTGAGAAGCCTGCATAAGGAACAGCTGAATTGCCACAGCAGCCAGGAGAAGGCTGTGACAAGCAGCAGGTAGGTAGAGAGGGTAAGAAAGGCTTCCAGTCCCATCAGAACTGCAGCAAGAGCAGCCCAAAAAACAACCACCAGGGACAAGCACATCAAGCTCCAGTATGATTTATGAAAACTGACTGCTTTTATTTACCTGTTTGCTATCCTAAAAGAAAAAATAACTCCAGGGGTCACTGCTGCAGCCCCCACACCGGGGCACAATCTCCCCACAGCCCCTGCCCCACAGTCCACACACAAGACTCACCTCATGAAACAAGAAGGGACACCAGCATCAAGAGGAGCCTTGCTTCCAGCCCAAGGAAAGTACATAGTGCCACAGCTGAGGCTGGGTTGTGCTAACAAGAGACACAACCCTCCTCTATCCTATCTAACAAGCCCCTTTAATAGATGAGAGGGCCAATGAGTTTTGGCAGGTGAGGCTGCAGGGATGCAAATCAGGTGGGTTTGGAGGCTCTCCAGCCATGTCTTGCTGAGGGTCACCAGCTCCCTGGGCTTTCCTGTTTGTAGCTTGCTGTTTGCTTTGTCCTATTGGCCAGTTGGTAGCCAGAAGGCCCCTCTCCTGAGAGACCAAAAGTCAACTCTATCTGCAGGCAATGGAAGGAGCCACGACCACTCTGCTGTATTCCTTATTCTGCTGAAAGGGTAAAACCTGCATGCTGCTCTGTGGTGCAGGACGCAGGCTGTGGTCTGGACATACGTCTTATTTCTCCATCAGTACAAACAAGGACCTGGGCATGGGATCGTTGGTAGCAAGCTCCATTAAGAAACCCTGCACTGTTGGGATCCAGAACTTCAGGGGATCCAAACTTCAGGGTGTAAGAGCTGACTTCAACATGAGCAGCAACTCCCCTTCGTGCTACAGAGGGTTTTGCACACACCAAGATGGCAGGAAACTACACAGGCTTGTGTACATGGCTTTTGATTCTCTCTCAGATCCATTTTCAATGGAGATGTTTATCACCATCACAATCCCCTGAGTAGACCCAAGCCCTGAGAGAACACAGAAACATCGGGGAATGTCTGCCAGAAAGAAGGGTTAGAACAAAATTTCTAAATTTCTTTCTAATTTCTGTTCTGTTTTCCTCTCTGCATTCTGTAGAATTGACACATTCCTGACATTTATAAAGCCTGACATGAAGAACTTACACGAGCATAGCATGCCCAATCATCAAGACCATGTAAGCACCAACCCTCATCCTTTCTCAGGCTCCAAAAAATGCCTGCTCCAGTATTTTTATATGGCCAGACTCAGATACACGTGCTGCTGCATAGTTGCTCCTACATGACCAATAACTGAGACTTCTTGGCCAGTAAAATGTAAGTCAAATGGAGTAAGAAACTTTGGCCCTTCCACCTCCAGAAGAACTTGTTCATGGTTGGTCCTAAGGAACAGACTGAGTCCATAGCCAAGAAACCCAAACCAGACACGACACTTAAGTTTTCATACTTTTTATACAAAATAGACATTTACATACATTTTCTTCTGCAGAGACTTCAAGCGTAACTCCTTTATGTGAAATCTAGCCATAAATCCCACAGTGAAAAAAGCAAAGACTTTGCAAATTCCTGTACCACTGACATACATCCAGCTGCTGCTAAGTGTGAATTTATTTTTTAAAGATTTCTAATCCACGGGCTGTTTTCTTGTGGGTTTTTTTTTTGTTGTTGGTTTTTGTTGATTTTTTTAAAGATACGCACAACTGATTAAAAAAAAAAATAGATACAGAAATAAGAACCATATGAGCAACAGGCAATGCAAACAACTCCTGCATGAGAGGCACACGCAGCGTGACATCCACTCCAGGCAAAAATTTCTACAGTAATACAGTTGTAGAAGCCATAACTTTTACAGAGGATACCACTGGGGGTATTTTCCAGAAGAAAAAAAAATTCAGCAAGTCAGTACAAACATGGCAATGAACTTTTGCACAAAGTTATCGAGATTTACCTGAAGCAACTTTGCCACACTGAAACACTAGTGAATGCCAAGCACTTTTTTTATTCTTTTTTTTTTTTTTCCTGCTGAATTTAAATGCACATGAAAGCAAAATGGTGCATTTTGAAACTGCCGCAAGAGGCTGAAGGTTGAGGGAAAAAAAAAGCCCTCCAAGGGCAAATTTTTTCCAAAGGGTGTGCATAATTGCATATACGAAAGATAGAAATTGAGCACTTGGTCAACTTAATCACATACAGATTGAGGAGACTTAAGCATATACCAACCGTTTCACCGAGCTGGAGGACAAGTGGGGCAAAAGATCATACATCTATCTTCTAAATTGCCTAATTATTAAAATTAAAACGACAATTTTCTTCTTTCACCAAATATTGTAAACCATATCTGGCCCGGTTTCTGTAACTGCTGAGAAGCTTCTGTAGTTCTTATATAATTTTTGGGGTGTCCAGCCTTCCCTGCAAGTTAAGCTCTTTATTTTGCACTTTTTTGACTTAGACATTTTTTCAGCCATGTGTCTGCATATACAACCCCCTGCCCCATCCTCATGGAGATCTCTGGAATGAAGGCCATTTATACTGCTGCATTCACTTACTGTTTGGCCATAACAAGTCGCCTGCACATTTGTAGAAAAATCTAGTCCAAGGAGTCTCTGAGAGAGAGAAAAAATGCCGCCCACTGCATGATTTATCCCAAGGGATGGAAAAGGAATGGAAGCGAAGAAAGCTGGACTTTAAATAAGCAATAAAATAAAACAAAACCCATCAGCTGAAAATCTTATTCATGGAGAAAGGAAAAAGTAACACAATGATTATGTTTTTCATTTAGGATTAAAATGCACAGTAAATACATGAGAGTCCTGTCTAACCAGATTTCTGTTAATTCTCCACTTTAATAATGGCAAGCACTGAGGTTTAGCCAAAGCAACGTGCAGAGCGAGCAAACTCTCCCCAACCAGGTAGAGCTCCAGCTACTTATTAATTTGTAATCTCTGCTAACCATGCTGAGCACTGGAGTTGGCAGAAAACAATGTATTTATAACTCATCATTTTAGAAGCTGTGCAATGCTAGAGGAAGAGAACATTTCCTATGATTAATTAGGATAATATCCAGTTTATCACAAGGTAAGTCGCTCCATTTATCTTCCACAATAGCATTTCATTTTGGTGGAGGTAACCCATTTCATATCATAGTCCATTCTTCCTCGCCTGCAATAAGCCTTTCACAAGATTAATGTCCTGAACAAACACAGCATTTCAGCACAGACACCAATGAGACAGAGAATCAGCTCAAAACTTCACAAGGGTTTAACTGCTTTGGTAGCTCAGGGTCTGAATCATCTTCCAAATATGCTGTTGGTTCTCAGACTGTCATCCTGCATAGATGGGGTATAAAGTGCTGGTTCAGTGCTCTCCTCTCCCCGTAACTACCTTAAACCCAGCTCCAAAATGTGGAAAGTCCACTTTTTGGCATAAAAACGTCATCCGGTTCAGCTGGGATTAAACATACATCATCTGCCATACATACCATCATGCCTTCTGACCAAACCGCCTCCCTCACCAGGAGGATGGTCTCATCTTTCTCCAGTATTCTGCAATTAAGGCAGTATTGCAAAAAAGGGCAATCCTTCTCCAGAATCTGTGAGGGGGGCTATATTATATATACTATACCCAAAGCTATATTATACTTTTACATGTGCACCCGTTTTAGGAGGTCAAGGTGACTTTGATGAGGTTCTAGGACGAGAACAGGACGATCATTTCTACCAGGTCTCTCAGGAAAGACAAACTAAGCTTTAAGCCGAAGTCAAAAACACAAAACCAAGTCATCCCCCTCATGAAGCATCACTATAAAAAATACAACTTCTTTTATATTTGAAAAAATATGTTTCCTTGGCCACAATTTAAAGCCGCACTGCTGTGGGGCTCGTAGAATATATTGTATTTATTTAATATATCTTTATCAGACAAAGTTTATAGCCGATACACATTTTTAAATGAGACATATCTCCCCCAACCCCTATTCCCACCTTTCGGCTAGCTCTTGGGAGCCTTCTGTAGATGCTTCCTACGCCGGGGGCTTTGCATGGCACTGCTGTTGGGGGGGTTGCACCAAATACCACTCTGCCAGCCCCCAAAACCATCACTGCAGTAGTACTGCAGGCAGTCAGACAGCCTGGGCACACGGGGCTTTGGTGAAGGTGCCCCAAAGACAGGCTTCCCTTGAGGCAAAGAGCTTTATGGTTCAGGTCCCTCTGAATGGCCCGGTAATGAGCCATCTATGATGCTGCCATGCATGGTGGGGAATCTACTGCTCTCTGAGGCCCTTTAGGTTTTGGTTTCCTCACCCCAGGGAATTCTGCTGGTACAAACCCACCTCTTTCCAGCTATCCTGGCAGCACTAGGGCTGTGCAAAGCTACTCCATGTGTGGTATACGGCACAGCTCTGGCACTGAGGTCTGGCAGAAACATTAGGTCAGCGAGCCTGTGGTCATAAAAGCTATGCAACAAGACAAGGGTCACTGACCCAGCCCCGGGACCTCAAACCCATCCTTGGCTTCAAAAAGGAAAATAGACTGTTTGAGCTGGGGGAAAAAGGGAAAATTCACCAGCGAAAGACTTGCTTGGTCTTGCTCCTCACTGCTTCCTTGGGATTAATGAAGCTGGTTCAAAGGGAGAGAGCTCAGAAATATGTCACCACCTTCTCTCTCAGATAGTCTCTCCCTCCCACCAACCTTAGTAGCCAGCTGCTACCCAACTGTAGGCACTTGGCCAGTGGGGATGCCCAAGTTCAGCCTTGTTTTGGTGGGTACACAGCCATAGCTCCAGTGGGTCCAGAAGCCCTGACAGGGCAGACACTTGCACCAGCCTGGCTCCACTCTGAGCTCCAAATGCAGTTGGAGTCAAGTTAACAATTTATCAGTAATTTGACCACCACTAGTGGCTGGACACTTAGCTTTTTAAATAAAGCCAGTGGAGCCACCAGCCCATCACTGTCCCATCACACTGAGCGAATGTGGAGCTGCCAGGGCCAACACCATCTAAGCCTGGGTGAAGGTGGGTCACCATCACACAGGCCTTTCCTGTTGGATGTGTATCAAGGCACGGCATACCTCATCTGAAGTGTCCATCACTAATAATGCCAAACCCTGGGCTGCTCTTCTGCAGGGACTGGCCACAACCAAGGTCAAAGATCACAACTCTTACTGTGGTTTCCTGCTGCAAGAGAAACAAACCGATGACGTACCCTGGTGTCCAAACCCAAAGGCAATGGCACCAAGCACGATCCCACCAGAGCTCTCTGTGAGCTGGTACAAACCTTGGTGGAAGCAGCAGAAGTGCTGCTACTGCAGGGGTAGTTTGGTCCAATGTGCTCTGCAGCCATTCGTGTTAGAACCATCCTCAGGGGGAGCTACTTGAGCACGCCTCAGTGGTCCTTCAGACCATACAAGTCACAATGCCCAGCCATGTGGCCAGCTGTGAAGAATACTGCCCAATTTGTATAAAACAGAGAAAATATATTAATCATTTGATTATTATAAGTTAAATAAATAAAGCTCAAAAATAAAAGCCCCAATTCTGAAGAGATTTTTTTTTCCCACTTCAGTATTTAAAAATATAGATTTATTACTGATCAGCTATAGGTAATTTTCTGTATCTTTTGGAGGAGGGGATGAGAACACTTTGACAAAGAGTTTTGTCAGTGTTACCACCATGATAAATGGGCTTTGCCCCTGCACACCCATAAAAATGCCTCCTTAGTACCTTTCTGGCCTGGGAAATCTTCCCTAATCTCTCTGTGGCTTTACTTTACCTTCTGTATTGATCAGGTCAGTTTGTTTTTTTTACTGGGGTCTGGACAGGAAGACAAGTAATCCTAGAGCTTCCCATTGCCTTTGGATGCTTCCATTTTTTTCAGAGTAATAATTATTTGGCCCAGAGGGAGAGGGCAAAGGGTAAAGCCATATGATATTTGACAATACTGACATCATGAACCTGAATTATTACAAAATGACTATCTTATGAGTAAAACATTCAGCTGAGGTTTTCCCTCAAAGGATCATTTGTCCTACTTGTAGAATCATCCTTCTAGGGTGATATTCAGATACTGTTTTCCCTTTCTTTAGAGTAATTTTCAAGTCATGTTTAGAGCTGCAAAATGGCCACAAGTTCCTCAGTATTAACCCCTTGAAACCTTTTTCTGTGACCATTATGACCATCTTTCCTGGTTCAGAAGGACCTGGCAGCACTTGCAATGAAGCCCATCAGTGGTACTTTATGTGGACGTGAGCCTGTGCTCAGGAGGTGCTACTTCACCCTCACTGCAACAGGTGAGTGCTTTGTCTCCATGGTTTCCCCAGTGATAACCAAGATATTGAAGGTATGTGTCTCACCCACGCTCCAGATATGATTAAAATGGGTTCAGCCTAAACATAAATCCTGATTATAGGAAGGTTTTCATTCATTCTCCAGCATGTCCCATGGGGTCCAGGTGTCTCCTGTAACTTTGGTCAAACATAAACATGCATTCAAAATTTGCCTTCCGTAATTCTGAGTCCTATCAAAGTTCCTTCAACATTACTTCAAGCAATAGGCTTCCACCACATTTTTCTCCAAGGGACATGAGTTTCTTTCCACTGGTGACTGAATGCTATGTTTGGTCTTTCTCCTGGACTTCCTGAAACCGTTTCTCCAAGCGATCCAGTTTGGCCAGATTCTCTTTCAGCAACTTGCTGTTTGGAACCAGCTGTAAGGCCTTCTCATAGTAACCACGGGCAGTGATGTAGCTTCCCTACAAAGAAAATGAGTGACAGATCTCATTTGCATTCCCTGACATAGAAAATGCATTCTTTGGGAATGGTGAAGACGACAATACAGAGGAAAAACAATTTATAAACCTTGATATTGTTAGGTAATAGGAATGTTTCTGCATTATGAGATGGATCATCAAGTGCCATTAGCCTAAATTTGATCAAATACACATGGCAAGAAGTAGATTTACACTTTTCTATTATGTTGTACCAAAAGAGTTAATTTTACTCAGTGATAGGATAGCTTGAGGATATCACATAATGTGACTCTTTTAAGATACAAATTATAATGATATGCTAAAGTATTCAAAAAGATAAGCAAACACAGGGTGGGCTGTCTATTTTCCATAATTTCATGCTAGTATTCTGCACTAGACATCTTTATTCAATTAATTATGCAGAGAAGAATCTTAAAGTCAACTCACGGTGACATTTTTTAAGGTAGGTCAACAATTGAAGCTGGAAAACTTACAAATATGGGATTTGCATTACAGGATACATATTCCTGAGCAACCTGATTGGGAAACACTAGTTGGGATGGACAGACCGTCCTCCTCTTTGGATAAATATGTCAGGGAAACTCAACTGTTCCCAAACGCGAGCTCTTGGCAGCCTGAAACAAATTTAGCTTTCTGCCCTAGGTAGTAGCTTCTGCAGCTGACAGCTGAAGGAAAAGCAAGACTGCCATTACCTTGATGTGCTCAATGCCTCCCATATTCATCCAGGCCTGCGCTTGGTCTGGGTTGAGCTCCACAGCACGTTTATAGCTCTACATAAACACAAAACAGTTTTAGGTTAAGAGTCTCGGTCTTCATACAAAAACAATATTGGTTGGGCAGGAGAAACTAAGTTTCCTCTCCCCATAATTTCAAATTCTTCTCATACACAATTCACAAACTGAATTTCAGTTTCTTTGCAGCATAACATATTGCTTCACTGCTGATCTCATCTCGCACGTTTCCTCTGCCCACACAAGGAGCCACACCAACCCTTGCAACCCTCTCCCTGCCACCCTGCCCCACTGGGGTCTCCTGCACATCAGGGTCATTTCCCTAGGGAGGTGCCTGCCATTCATAAGCCATGTGTGGCTGTGAAGCTTCTTATCTGCAGGGCTTTCATTCAGAGCTGCTACAGCCGTGTGGAGGTTTCACAGGGACCTGAGGGCAGTCCTATCTCTCCCCACTGCTTCTGTCACTGTGCATGGGTGAAGAAGCAAGGAAGACTTTATAAACTCTGTCAAACAATGCTGTTTTTATGGGATCACAACAGGAAAAGATTTAAATCAGGATTAGACACCTCTAGGGATATTGAGCATATTCAGAACTGTCCCAATAACAACATTCTGTGTGATTATTTAATGCAAACCTAATTTCTGAGCTATCAAGCCTCCTGCTCCACAGGATAAGCCAATCTCTCAGCTATTTGGTAATGAGGTGAGATATAACAATGTGGTTATATCTAACAGCTTTTGGCTGAGCCACTTGGACTTGGCCATCCTCAGCAAGAGGGGCTGGGTCTGGATGGACCAAGGGTCTGGTCAATGAGAAGATGCATAGGTTCCTCCACAATCCCACAATAACTCTGTACTTAACCTCTCAGGGCAGGGAGTTGTATTTCCACACAGGAATGAGGAAAAGAGTTGCAACTAAGTCTGGCAAAATTAGCTGCCCCATAGCTTTAGCTGTACTGCTGAGCTCCCAAGGCCAACAGCATGGGTGCATGCACCAGAGAGTATTAGATGCAATAAGCCGACTATATCTTTTAACCTACATAACTATCCATAGGGCTTAGAGCAATCATACCTCAAAAGCCTTGTCAAGGAGATTCTGTTCTCTTAGCTGGTTTCCTTTAGTGAAAAAGAGCTCTGATATGACTTTTGGGTCCTTTGGTTTTAGCTGAAGAGCTTTTTCTATAGCTTCAAGTGCCTGTGAAAGAGCAAGAGGACATTTTGGTACTGCATTCTGTGGCTTTCACTTCTCATGCTCTCCTCACAGCTAGGCACTCCCAGCATAACAGTCAGCTTCCTGCTTCCCTTGTGTGTCCCACAGTGTTAACACATGTGGAAACGTGTTTTTTAGATGCCTGTGGCTGATGGGCAGTGGGTCTGACAGCAGAAAGAGCAGTAAGTGATACAAAAATCACACTGCTTAGCTTCAGTCCCAGTTCCAGAAGGTACTAGTGAAAAAAATAAGGCTTGTGACTTGTCTCTGGAAAGACAGAACATCACATTCAAACTGAGCTCTGTGTGTGAGTCCTTGGGACATGGGTACCCCATGGCCACGGTACCTTGGCATAGTGCTCCTGCTTGCTGTAGATGGCTGACAGAAGACGGTAGCACTCCAGACACTCTGCATCTTCACTGAGTATGTGGTTTGTCATCTTTTCGGCTTCCTTCGTCCGCCCCATCATTGCTAAAACCTGAGCCTGTGGAGCCACATTATAAAGGGTTACAATTTTAAAAAGATCAGCCCTTTTTTAATACATGATGCTGTACCCTGTGGCTGGTGCTGGGCTCCTGATTCTCCCACTGGTGGTGTTGAGGTACTTCAAGGAAAGGTGGGAGGATTAACCCTTCCTAGCAAGTAAGAGGCAGATCAGATCTCTATGCCAAGTCCTGCTCAGCTGGAAAGGCAGTGGCTGAGAGATGGGTCTGAGGTTGGGAGCAGTGAGGAGGAAATAAAGAGGACAGGAGAGCTGGTGGCTGGATGGCCAGCATGGAGGTAGAACCAAGCTCTGAGCCTCAGGCAACACTGACACTGACACAGCAGCCATCCCACTCCACTTTTGCAGCCCTGCTCTGGCCGAGCTCACCCCACACTCACCAGCGCCAGTCGGATCTCTTTGTTTGAAGGCTGCAGTGATGCTGCTTCTCTGTAAACCTGCAAGGCTTCTTCATATCTCCCCGTGTTGTAATACAGAGCTCCCAGCGGGGACAGGATTTCGGCTTTCCGGGATACCTTCAGTGCCCTGGAATTTGGGAAATTTGAGAGCACAAATTTAACATAGCAGGGATGCTGCATGCTCACAGCAGCAATCCCTCTAGCCATCTGAGGAGAGAGGACCAGCCACAAAGATGTGGTATTGAGGGACATGGTGTAAGTGAGAACTTTGTAGAGCAGGGTAGATGGTTGGAATCAATGATCTCAAGGGTCTTTTCCAACCGAAATGATTCTATGATTCTATGAAACTGCATGTGAGCATTCAGCAGGGGTGGCAATAGCTCACAGTGGCAGAACCCAGGGAGTGTAAGCACAAATCAGGAGCCAAAAAAGGAGGCAAAAAACCCCAGAGGGTCCACCCTGCTACATACTGGGAGTCAGGGTCTGCTTACTGGCATATTGCTGGAAAGGGTTTGGTCCTAGGCCATAAGGCAGTTATGGCTTCTACTGGTGCTAAGAACCTGGTCATGTCACCGAGAAATCTCTGGCTTTGTTGTTAGAGCATCCCTCAGCCAAAAGCAGCACTGTATCCATCCTGGGGGCTTGGGAAGTCAACACTACCTGAGTCCATGCTGCCTTTCTAGGCATTCCCCAAAAATAGCCCAACAAGCAGAGGTAAACCTGGTTTCGAAAAGATGGAGAAGGAATGGGGGAAAACCCAAACATGTACTGACAGATTCACGTATCAGAGGTGCTTTGGAGAGACCAGCTGTACGGGTGGAGGAGGGAAACCTCTATCTTCTGTGCCAAATTCCTACCTCTTGTACCACACTTCAGCCTCTTTGTTCTGTCCCAGGGAGCGGTGAAGCCTGCCCAGGTTCACCATGGCCACATGGTGAGCAGGGCTCAGGCGGATGGCCTGCCTGTAGTGGGACACGGCTCGCTCGGGAGCTCCTGGAGAAGAGAACAACCATTAAGCTGCTGCCTCAGAAAAATGCCACCTCAAATTCAGCATGCAGTAATGCTCTGGGTGTTCTTTCAGCTATTGCTCTGCGTGGGGAAACCATTTTGAGAGAGAAATCCTGCCGCGCCCTTTCTACAGATTAAAAAAAAATGGTGTCCAAATTAGGACTTAAGTTCTAGTATCCAGAGACAATCCCGAGAATTAGATTCTTCTAGGGGTGGGTTTTTATCAAGTTAAGGGTACAGTCATCAGAAGAAGACTTCTGTCTGAAAGCACCCTCCTATCATGATATGGGGGCAGGGATGACATGTCCCCCCATGTTAAGGACAGAGCCCATCCCAGAGAGGAGCTTGCAGCATATGTCCCACCTCCAAGGAGAACACCCTTCCACCCTGGCCCACTGGAGACAGGGAGAACAAGCCACCCAGTATTTCCCACAACCCCAGCAGAGCTGCAAATATTTTCAGCTCCTTCCAGACAAAGAGTGTTCCTTCCACCTTTGTTACGCTGGCCCTGCTTAGCCTCTGTACATTGCTCAACTGGAATGAGAGAAGCCACCAGTGACCAGCTAATTCCCACCTCCGGGCAGTAAACCCCAGACCAGAGGTGTCCAGGAGCAGATTTTGGAGCACGTGTAAGCACCATCTCTGTGTTGCAGAGGAGCCATTGGGTGGCACTGCTTTGCTGTGTGAAAACATCTACAGTCCATGACATCACCCAGTACAACAACAACAAAATACACCGCCATGCAAAAAGAAAGGCACCAGAACACTTCCCCAGAAGCCTAAAGTTCTCCTTCTAACAGTGTATTTGTATTTAGTTAAATAATGGCTTTCCTCAACAAAGACCTTGCAGTGCTTTCCTCAGGCAGGGAACACCGACTACCCATTAAATAAATTAATGGGACACAATATAAAGTTCCAGCATTTCAGCAACGTGAATATCGTATTTTTAACCTCAGTGTTCATTAATTGGTCTGCAAACTCTAGATAATCTTCTCAAATAATCTCCTGATGAAAAACAATATCCACCAACCAAGCTTAGGAGTATTGGCATTTATTAAGCCAAATCACTTCACAATGTATTTAATTCCATTTTTAGTTGGAAAGCAGAACTTGAAAACAGCCTGTGCATGTTGGGACACCAAACATACTGCAGTGGGAATCTAATTTTCATAGCTTTTCAAATTTATTTTTGGTTTTTCTGAGACTATCTATGCAACATAAAAGTAACACCAACACTTCTTGGTGTCTCCTTTACAGGAGAGAGGAGGGACATGGTCAGGGAGATTTAGAAGCAATTAAGATTCATTCAGGGCCAAGGATGTATTTTTCAGGGCAGGACTTTTTCAAAACATCTAGCAGCGGCCTCAATCTTCTCCCACTGCTAAGCAGGCAGATGTTTTTGCAAATTTTATCTACAAACCATCTTGGGAAGCTGCTGGGCACGCACCTCAGCCCATAAATCAGCCAGCGCCTCCCCTGCTCAACACAACGAGGTAATGGGCACCATTAAGGGAAACACACCGAGTGTCTGTGACCACTGCAGAGCTGTCGAGAGTAATGGTTCCCCAGAGCTGACATTTGCTGGAGGCTTGTTGCACCAAATCCTGCAAGTTAATTGGAGTGGTGCTTCACAGCATCTCCCTGTGCCCGCCAGGGAAGAGCGCAGCCTGCGAGGGGCTCGCTACCAGCCACTTCCTTCGCGCCTTGTCATGTCTCCAGGAGGGTTATTTACACATCGTGCCCGGAGGATCGAAAGTCAGTGGGGTTTTCTTCCTGTTGTTTACGTGTAGGGAAGTGTAGGAGTAAACCAGGAAAAGTTAGTTTTGACTTTGGCAGAAAACACAAGTGAGAAAAATAGAAAGTGAACTGCACTGCGCTTGAATCACAATTTTCGGCAGGAATAGGACAGTTTATCTGGGTTGGGAAGCAAAGAGGAGTACAATGTCAGAATGAAATTACTGAGGAGTTTTTATTATTTGCAAGCTAGAATTTTGTCAGGGCACAAATTCATGACCTCAACCTCTGTCACTGATGACATGATGTCTTTTTTTCATTATGAATACTCATTTTGGCTTCACATTTATTTCACACTCGTACCACAGAAGAGCGATGGCTGAGCTCAGAGGTAGGACAGCCAGCTGCACTCATGGAAGTCATCATCCTTTCTTCCCAAGGCACCACCAGAGCTGGGCATGGTGTGAAAGGGGCAGAGCGGGTAGCAACCACGCACTTTAAGCCTACCATATTTCATCACTGAGTGTCAGCTCTGCTCTGGAGGGACTGAAGTGTGACAGTAGTTTGGTTTCTACTAGTCATTTGTCAAACTCGACCTTGCTTAAATAGCTGTCAATAAAAGGCAATGACTGCAGAGTCTTTTTTTGTTGTTACTTGGATGCCAGGAAGCGCCTGAGTCCAGAGAAGCTGGAACCAGAAGCCCAGAAAATAAAGGCTTTGGATGTCATTACAGAGCTCCTGAGAAATCAATTCACCCCACAGCATCCTAGGTTTTGTTTTCAGAGATGATTGAGGTTTAAAAGCCAAGTTTGTTTTTACAGCGGTGGCACTCCACTTTTACAGTCAAAGAGCTGCTTTGTCACCAAGTAGGGCTGCAAGTGCTCCAGAGACCATGACGATCCACTTGTGTGCCTGGGATTTGGTTTGATTTGGCCAAGCTTTTCTGGGGAAACGGCAGGATTGTCAGGGTGCTGCTCAAACTGAAGAGGACAACTGGCTGTGCAAAGATGGTGAGGAACACTGCTGCACAGTGCCTGCACTGATTACAGATTTCAGCGCTCTGTGCCATCTCAGCAGCGCAGGGATATTTATTTCCAAGCTACAGTGGAGGCACATCTATTCCTTTGGAAGCTTTTGATGCCCTTTAGGACGTGTACTGGTGAATAAAACAAATCAAACCTAATAAGGCATAGATGGGAAAATCCCTTGCTCCTCCTCACTTACCGGTATCAACCAAGAAAACACCGTAGTTGTTATGCAGATCGGAGCTCTCTGGACAATTCTCTATGCCAGCCTTGTAGACCTCATCCGCTTCTGTAAGCCGTTCCTTAAAAGAGAAGGAGATTTCTTAGCCGTGGCAGAAAAGCTGCCAGCACCATTTGCTGCATACCTGCATTTTGTGACAAATCCCTGGCTGCATGGGGAACCCGGGTGCCAGCCCACCCCGCCTTCTAAGCGGTCAAAATTTTAGACCCCATGGCACGGATGTGATACAGCTGCTGTCCGGTACCCCAGAGCAATTTGGAGAGCTCTCCCCTATACGTTCCTGCTTGGGAGCTACCTGTGGAACAAAAATGACAGCTGGAAAAGGTGGTTTGTGTGCAACGTCAGCGAGCCCCAGCTGGGCATGCATTCAGCTGGGAAACGCAGAGTGATGGGGGTTGTGGTGGTTCTACTGAGAAGTATCTGTCATCTGGGAGCTGATATATTATAATTTATTTGTTTAATGAGCATCTCACTGGCTAACTTTTCCCCTCCGGAGCTCTGCTGTTCGTTTCCTAAGCAGCAGGGAAAATACAAGGAAGGAAAGCTTGGCGTGCACGACGGCTGGGGCACGGGAAGCTCACGTTGGGGGATGAGGGAAGCTGGAGGAGGATGGGGGAAACGAAAGAGTGGGAAAAATCTGACAGATATACGGATTAAAACCAGGTGTTGTCAACATGTGAGATGTAGCTCAGGAGGACTGACAGGACGTGCCACCAGGCCAATTCCCAGATGCGCTGAGCCCTTATATTCTGCATAGATTTCAAGGAGGTTTGTTGGTGCTGAGTGTTTTGGGAAGATACGGATCTTTTCTTTGGGAACACCCCGCCTACAGAAAGTGTCCCACTGGCTGGGCTCTATCTAGCCTGACCTACGGGCAGCCCGGTCCTGAAATGAAAATAAAGTGTCTCATTTGGATCAAACAGCAACTTAATAAGGTTTCCATCTCCCTCCAGCCAGGCAGTGCCTGCATGCTCACTAGCTCGGGTTATCACTGTCTTCCGTGCCCCCTAACCTCAGAGCCTTGCTGTCGGGTGTATTTATGGAAGAAGTCTGCTGTGCATAGCAGAGACAAGCACGGTGCTGAGGGTGCCTCCAGCACCAGGCAAGCCTCCAGCACCAAAAAACGCTTTTTTGAACTCTTCCCCTTCCACGAAGTGGCACAACCCTACAGCGAAAAACCCCATGGCCTCCTGATGATGCTTCCAAGTGAAATCAGATGCCTGGGTCTCCGCCAAGGAAGGCCTGGAGCCACCAAGGCAGATCTGCTTCTCAGGAGCTGAATCCACATTGAAATAAGAGGTGGGCTCACTCCCAGCTGTGGCCTCTCCTCTCCTCAAGTCCTGCAAATCCTGAAGCCTCCGGTTTGTTGCACAAGGTTTGTTGTGGTTAAGTGCTTTCACATTTACATGATAAAGGTCAGCCAGCAGAAAAGATAGTGTGTGATAAAACACAGAAACACATTTTTAAACAGTGATTTGAGTTTGGACATTTTGGATATATTTATGTGAATCTGACATCATTATCCTGCGGGGTCAGGAAAACTGTAGTGATTGTCAGAACTTTCTAAAATGAAGAGTAATTTTTTTGAGAAAGCATCTGTGTCACCAAGACATTAACAAGCATATTTGCAAAGCTTTCTGTATTTATTTATTTTCCTCTGAGCTTAATTTTCAGCCAAGGAATGTGGCTTTGTGTGCACGTATGTCAGTTTTCTTCATTTTATTTACTGATCATAAACCTGATCTTTTAAGCAAGGAAGGGCTGTGTTAGCACATGGGATTAGCAGTGTCCCATATCAAAACATTCACACTCACTGATACTAAGCAATTTCAGCATTTTTATCATGGTTGCACTGCCTTTTTGGCATCTACCATCCTGACCCTGCATGCCTCAGGCTCAGCACAGAGTCTGGGATGGTTTCTCTAACAAAGTGTTTGCATTAAGCATGGTCAGAAATTGGGAAGGGTGGGCCCAACTTCTTGTGCCAGAGATTTCCCTGCCAGAGCTTTCTGCCTCACAGCCTCTCCTCTTCTTGGGAGAAATGCTCTAAGTTCATCAAGGCTTGATTCTCATTAACACTTAATAATGCCACTCCCAGACCTTCATGAAACATTCATCAACCTCACAAAATTCAGTAAAATTGGCTTAAAAGATGTATGAGATTTTTATGATATTAAAAAAATTATGCATGTGAGAATCTTTCGGTTGAACTCCAGGGTTTTTAAGTTTGGGGTTTTTTTACAGCTCAGTTTTTCAGTCTGGTTATGCCCGAGTAGGCTCTCCTCTGCAGCTAAGCAGGTTAAAAAATTTCTTCTTCTCAGTGTAGGTTGTTAGGGACACACACACAAATCACTTGCATCCAGAAACTAGGGCCTGAAGAGAGCCATCAAGTAGCACGAGATGGCTGAAGAAACTGCAAGAGCTGGGAAGAAGGTGCTGTTAATGGGCAAATCCTGGGGAAGCAGTGCTACAGGAGTGGTGTGGGAACAGCAAACAAAAATGTTTGATTTCTGATATTAGCACCACTGCTACAACCGTGGAAAACAAGGAAAACAGCAATACATTGTGACTGAGTTATGAGACCAAGCAGAAAGAGCAGCAAAAAGTGCAAGCATTTATAAAAGGCACAAACAAGCCAAACTTTTATACAATGTGGCAGTTTTTTCTTTCTATGTCAGCTCTGGCTTCAGAATCAACTATCAAGGAGAGAAAAGGGCAATTACATTGAGTTACAGGCTAATTCCCTGGCACACGAGACATTCCTCTCAGGAGCATTTTTTACAGCTGTGGGAGGAAAGGACTCCTAAGCACCGTTTTAGATTCATCACCTTTAAGACAGGAGGGAACACACTGTGTGGGACCGACCATGACAATCTACACAATTTCACTGAGACATTTGCACATTTCCCTCTTTCTTAGCCTTACAGCAAAGCTGGAGGGGAGCAGCTTGCCATGGTCACCTCATACGAGTTATTTAATGTGCTACTTCTGGCACTTCAGTCCTTTTCTATCACATCCCAGCAAGAGGGAAGCAGTTTCTGGCTCCCATCCCCAAAGCTCCACAGCGATGCTGTCCATGCAGATCACTGTGTACTGCCTGGCATCACAGACACCCCAACAGCTGTGGGCCACAAGTAGACAGAAAAACTGGTTTGTAACTTTTAGCCATTTTGGAAACTATTGCTTGGACAAAGAGGAAAACTCCAAAGTGAAAAACAGGGTCCTGTCATCATCCTTTGGGCTGAAGATGACAAAATTACTACCCGTCCCCTGCCAGGAAATGCACAGGATTAGGGTGGGATTCTGCAGCTCACAGCATGTGTTTGTAGTACAGCCCCTACCACGGTCACTAGGATGGGTGTGAGAGGCAAGAACTGCACGACCAGGTCATCATCTGCTGTGGCTGAACATGAGAAGGTGTTAAAAGCCTGCAGGAAATCACTGTTATCTGAGGAAATTGCACTAACTATCTATATTCCCTACCACTTACTCAAGTCACAAGAGGATGAACAATCTATACGTAAAAGTAGAAGAATTATTGCTGGACTTACTAATGGCATTTGCTTTGGGCAGAAGGCCTTGGGACTTTATAATGGTTTTATTTCTCTGTTGACCTTACAATCAATGGTTCTAATTTATAATTTCAATTAATATTAAAATCAGGTATTACTGCAGAGGACTCATTTCCTATACTTGCAGGAGACTCTTCACTGATGGGCTTACTCAAAACACAGTTCCCATTTAATAAGGTTCCTCTTTTAATTCATACGCTCTATTTCTAGGTTTCTGCAGCTGATATTGATAATATTTAAAAATTTGAAAGTTGCTTAAAAGGGAAAACAGAACAGCACACCTTTCAGTAACCCGTATATATCATAGGTCAATTTTGCAGTGTGCCTGCATCATTTGCTTATAGTTTAGCTGAAATTTATCAACTTCCCTTATGGACAGGAGAACTCCCTAACCAGATTAATGGAAAACGGTGAAAGATGATACCCTTTTGCTTTGTCTGTATTTCCATTTGGCAAACCTTTTTAAGAAATCTTTAGCACCCCGTGATATGGAACAGTTAGATCTGGAACTTGGGGGATTAAAAAAACCAAACCAGTTTTGAAAAGGCTTGCGGAGGTGTGCTGGAGCTGTGCAGTTATGAAGACCTCGTCGCTCACCCCTGCAGCCCCAGACTGGGGCCACTGGTTGTGGCTGCAGTCTGTGGGAGCAATGCCTGAAGCACAGCATCCCTCATCTGCAGCTGCAGACGTGGCGAAAAGCAGGGCTTGGTGCTCTTGACATGGGCACCTGTGAACTCAAGCATCTTGTGCCTCAATTTCCCTCTTCCTCCATAGGGACACCATTTCACCTCACAGGGACCTTGTAGAAATAAATCACCTAGCTACAGAGAGTAGGGAGAGCCACAAGTAACGAGCACGGGGAACAAGCCCAAGAGGAAATGAGTAATCCTGCCTCCAAAGCACAGTCTGAGCCATACGCAGTAAATAAGGCCTGGGGGCACATATTGAACAATGAGGTTAAATAAAATATTGAACAGCTGCTCATTAAGAGCAACATAAAGCTATCGAGCCTTCCCACCTCTTGTACGTGATCATCTCCCGTGGTAATTAAGGGCCATATCCCAATGCGTGCATGCAAGGGGCAGAATTTGGGCTGCAGAGGCCACCTGGTTTCTGACATTTCCTAGTTTTGGAGTGATTTATTATGAAATCTCAAGGTTATCTGCGTAGGCGTGTGTGTCTGAGGGGGAAGTGCTGGCCTATTCTGCTGTCACAACATTCAAGGTGAGACATATCGAGACGTGGCCGTAGAGGTGGGGAGCTGCAGAGAGGACATTGACTCACAACTTCGACAGCCACCTAATTCAGAGCCGCATCATACGTGTGGGTGTAACTACTCAGTGAGAACAAGTTGCCTCCTAACCTGAAAAAGTCATCCCTAAAGCAGCCCGGCAGCTCTCTGCAGAGAGCCGTGGACCCAGGCCTGTCACCACAAGTGTGTGAGGTGAGGATGCTCCATCGGGATGTGCGGGAGGTGGCAGCAGTGCAGACACACCTGCAGAAGGCATAAGAGTTGAAGAGATGCCCGTTACCTGTTCAGCTAGCAGAGAGGCCAGGCTTGAATAAGCATCTGCAAACTCTGGACCGTACTTAATGGAGTCCCGCAGTAAGATTACAGCTTCCTCCTTCTTCCCTTGGGACCTGCAGGACAGGGAAGGAGGGAAAAAAGAAAGAAATGTTCCTGTAAGCACATGCTGAGGTCATCCCATTGATTAACTACTTTAAAGAGATGTTGACCTTTTCAACAAAGACTAAATGATTCACTAGTGCCTCCTCTCCACAGAGTGCATGCCCAGCATCTCCTCGGCCCATCGCTGTTTCCCTACGTCATTCTCAGGAGCTGGGAGGACATAGGCTTTAATGCATCTGCCATTTGGTCAGCTATTTAGGTGCTTGTCATACTGAGCACTACACAACGATTCCAGTGAAGACAAAACACCCTTAAAACAGTGCATTCCTCAACCCCACACACTGAAGAGCAAAAAAGTATTTTATTTTGGCTAAAAGGCAAGCAGAGCAGGTCACGTGCTCTCTCTGTTGAATCATAAACACTAGATTTTGTAAACTTCTCCAGTCCTACTGTACATCTCCTCTCAGTATTTCTCTTTATGGCAAATACATCAAATTCTGCCCCATTCATTCCACCAGGAGCTAAAGATACATGAAGGACAAGACAGCAAAAGTGTCCCCAGGCATGAACCTTCAGGCACAAGCCCTTCTGAGTGATGTCCTTGAGAAGTCACATGCCCTTTGGGGTGGGATGTTCTCAGGGTAACATCGGGTTGACAGAGAGCATCTGGATGTCTGGCCCCAGTCATGTCTCCGAGGCACTGACTGACCTGGGAACAGGGCATTTGATCTCACCAACCTTGCTCTCATATCAGTAGGGTGGAGACACTAAACCATTTGCATTTCCTTAAAAATACCCACAGAGTCTTTGCATGTTCCTAGATGAGCGCTGTTATAGATCCACTTACAACTCAGTTAAATGAATACTTTGAAATTAAAATATTGCTAAGTTAAATCTGTCTGGGATCTCTAAATAATTCCTTCGCAAGTTGATCATTAAGCTAGAGGAGTCTGTTCTTGAGATCCTAAGGGTTATGAATAGAGATAGCTGAGCGATGGCTATGCTGATGAGCTAGGCTTTTTCCAGCATTGCTCTGCATTTATTGCCATGGAAAACAGAAAAGGTTTCCTGAACAAAAATCTAAGGATGTTTATTTATTTGAGCTACAATTTCTCCAACATCGCTTTGCATTGCTTTCCTTGGAAAATGAGAAGGCTTCCTGAACAAACATCTAAGAATGTTTAGCTGGACTGGAACAACACTTTCCTTGTGTTGTCTGTACAAAGAATACGAATAGCAGGGCTTACAAAAAGAAACAAAGGCCTCTGGGACACAGAAAAATATGTGAACACCTTGGTGCTTTGGCCTCAGATTTCTTCTGAGCGACATGGTCAAGTAACCAGATCTTGTTTATAAGGTGCAAATTTCAGCTGATAATATATGTGGCTTTGCAGATTTTTTTCTCTTTCTAGCTGTGTAACTGGAAGAATATTTTGCTTGTGCATTAAGCTAAGTAAAACCAGTTGTGCTGGTCTTTTTCTTCTTCCAGTGCTATTCCATATAAATTACACGAATGAAGCAAAAACAAATAAAGAACCACTTTTCTCCTACACTAATTAAAGACTAGCTAGCTTGTCGATTTATAAAACTTTTGGATCTCTTGGCTGGAGTTCCATGACACATTTTTATAAATCAAAAACAGATGACTGCTTTATAAAGGTATTGATGTTTGGCAAAAAAAATGTAGGAAATGCCAGCTACAGAAATAAAAGGATTAAGTGATCCACTCAGCAGCAGTAAAAGTTCCCATTAACCACAAGCATGCACTCTGAACATGGGGCAGTCCTCCTAATTACCTTTTTTTCAAAATGGCCTTTTTTTTTCCCCCCCTTTTGATCCAAGAACAATGTTTGTCTCCTGAAAGTGGGTGTAGAGAGCGAAAGATTATGGCGTCTTTTGATGTGACAGGCTGAATTACAGTAAAAAAAGCAGATCCAGTAGTTTCTCAGAGGGCTCAGGCCTGCAAGATACCAAGTCCTCTGGCCAAGCACTTAAACGCGTACTTAATTTTTATGTATGCAAGTTGAAAATTAATTACTGGCTGAAGTGCTTTCCTGGATCAAGGCCAAGGCTTTGCAAGATCGAGGCCGTCGCTTGTATAAATTTCCTGCAATTTGGGAGAGCACAAGAGCATTGGAAGAACAATCCAACACACTAATCTACCATAAACTGGGGATCTTGTGCAGGAAAAGCTAGGTAATGTATACCTTCACTATGACAGAGAGAGGAACAAATTCAACTGACACAAGGAGTCTATGAACACTTAATCCATTTTTTCCCCAAATTACCTTGCCTTACAATGCCCTCTCCTGACTCCCTCTTCCACTCGAGCTCCCAGCTTCCCCTCTACAATCAGTGTGCTCGAGCCAAGAGCAAGGAACAGCTCTTTCCACAGAGAACATCTCTTCCATATTTTTGCAAGTGCCCCACAGTTGGAGAAGCATCAGCTTAAAACCCTCTGCAGAAGTCTGGTGATGCACAAGGCTGCACGAGGGCTGTTAGCACTGGAGCAAATTTCATTTACAAGAGAAAGAGGAACCCAGGAATTAGTGCTCTAGAGGACTGTTGAACTTTCAAGATCTGTTTTACTTTGTGAAGGTAGTTTAACTGCATTAAAGCCAGAAATATAGAACTCCACAAGGGCTGCATAGCTGCTCTGAACATCTCGTCTTGGTTTCACACCATGATCCAAGGGTAGCTTGCATTGTTTAACTCTACCAATCTGAAAGAAAGCTCTAAGATGGTTCAACTCCCTGGTTTAAAAACAATTCAGATGATTTAGATGCACTCTCTTGCCATTTATCTGTACTATGTGGATGACACTGAAGTGGGGGAGCTGACAATACACTGCAAGGCAGGACTGCTTTTCAGAGGGACCAGGTGTGACAGTAGCCTCATGAAGTTCAACAAAAGCAAATGCAAGTCCCATGCCCAGAATGGGACAACCTCATGCACTGGCACCCACAGCTGGGGTCCCAGTGGACAACAAGTTGTCCAGCAATGCAGCCTATATGGCAAAGGCAGCCAGTGGGTCCAGGGAAGTGATCCTTCTCCTTTATACGATACTTGTGAGACCACATCTGGAGCAATGTCTGTCCAGAGTTGGGCTCTCCAATGCAAGAAAGGCATGGCCTGACTGGAGGAAGCCCAAGAGAGGGCCACTGAAGGAGGTCAGGGCTAGAGGACCTGTTGCATGGAGAAACTGAGTGAGCTCTGTCTGTACAGCCTGGGGAAGAGAAGGCTCAGGGGTGACTTCAGTGCTGCCTGCAACTACCTGGTCAGAAGATACAGAGAAGCCAGAGCCAAACTCTTCTCAGAGGTGCATGGAGACACAACAGGAAAACAACAGAACACAAGGAGAAACATGGGACATTCTGATCAGATACAAGAAGTATTTGTTCACCACGAGGGTGGTCAAACACTGGAACAGGTTGTACAGAGAGATTGTAGCATTTCTGTCCTTGGAGGTGTTCAAGACTCAGCTGGACACAGCCTTGAGCATCCTGATCCAATTAAACTTGCTCTGAGCTGTGGGCTCAGCCTAATGATCTCCAGAGGTCTGTTCCAATCTGTTAGTTTTTTTCATCTGCTGTAAATCTGACATTGCCAGGGGTTGGGTTTTTGTGTGTTGTTTGGGGTTTTTTTTTGTAAACAGGCTACAATGTGTATGTGATACTGACAAATAACTACAGCCCCTTATACAATGCAGGGTATAAGGGTGGGTATAAGGACCCTAATCAGAAAGCCAAATGCAGTATCCCTGAACGTTACTACTCAGTTTGCTTCTCTGAATGGAAGGGAGGAATGTTTCACTCTCTGAAAGATCTTAAATCTCAATACACACAATATCTCATCATTTTCATCATCCTCAGACAGTTACACAAGCCTGTGTCAGCACACTCACATACACACAGACCCAGAAGCCTGTATCAGAGAGGGCAGACAGTCCTCTTTCCTCTGAATGGATGGGTTTGCTGAACTGGGAATAAATAATGGCAAAAAACACACAGGTCACCTTGTGTGTTACTCCAGATTCAGAAGAGAATCAGTCCTTTGAGTAAACTCAAGATTTGAGTGGACCTAGGCATTTCACCTCCCCCTTGAAAATGCAGCCATAACACTCTAAAAGCATGTAAGAGTTATGAGGCTTTTCCTCATAAGAAAGAATGTACTGAATATTGGAGTGCTTTAGGTACCACAAATAAGTTCTCTACCATTCTTCCTGCAACAGAAAGCTGAGATAAATATTTACTTCAAATGTTCATAATATTTTATTTCTTGTCTCCTTACAGAATATCCCACAGGCTATAAATTTGTGAGGTATTCTGAATGATATTTATCTCAGTTTTTCAAGCTGTATCTCAACAAAACTGAATCTCTATAGAGGAGTTAAATATTTATATAGTGGGAACTTCAAAATAAAACGCAAGAAAGCAGTATCAGACTGCTCTGTGTCACTGATCACAGACCACGAAAGCAGAGAAAGAGATTTCTCGCTTTTAGGTAAGCCATCTTTTGGGTCTACTTTAACTAAGAAATCTGTTGGCATTGTTTAATTATCTACTCTCCAATATTTGTATTAGGCACGAAAATGATGACATACAACATTATTTTAGGGTATGTAAACAAAGCCAGAAGCTTATTCAGCCATTACCCTGCAATGCTTCCTGAGAACATTCATCTTCTGGCACATAGCTGTCTTCATTATGTACAAACAGAAAATGGAAACATCCTTTTTCATCGAGGACTTCCACAGACAAAAAAACTTGAGAATTCCATCCTGTGGTCCTCAAAACAGATTTTTCCTCAAGCTTAAATCACAAGCAATGGATGCTTAAATAGAGAGTTTATTTGCAGGGAATAACGAGAGGCAGACTCCCACATGGGAACAGCAAACCCATCCTTCCAAAATCTTGGGAGTTTCCCTTTCTCAGCACTCCAGAGGAGGCGAAATCTAATATCTGCCATCAGCTTTCCACACTGTGAGCAGGGGTGGGTATAAGGAACTCGGCAGAGTTCATCTGGGAATTCCCCATGCCAGACAGCTTCACTACGTGCCTCAGTACAAGCAGCGCTGTTACTGACATGCCTCAAGTGTCACAGACCTGGCTCTTCCTGATCTGCACCACGCTCTGAAGCCTCTGCAAATTGGACAGAAAATGCTTTTATGGCTTGACCATTTATCCTCTCTCTGCCATATGTTTAAAAACACTCTTTATAATGTGTCATAGTACAGCCAGAAAGTATTATCTGCCTCTAATATTCTGCAGATTTTCATTTATTGCCTAGAGTATACTAGCATTTAGTGTCTGCAGAATACTAGTTGCCCTATATACATACATATGAAAGGATAATTTGGAGAGACAGGTAGAAAACATAAATAAAGACGAAGCTGTAGGAAGGGGAAACTTGAAATCCCTGCCTCATTCCTGTCTGGTCATCTCACAAGTCACCTCATGTTCCAGCGTGGCTGGTGATCTCTGCTAAACTGGTGGATGATCCAGAGGAGGCATTCATATAGGATCTGCCTGTACAGCATCTGCTTCTCATATTTGTTAATCCCTCCACCATGAATTATATCTATTTTTCAGCAGGTCTTTTAGAGCTGAATAGGGAGATGAGGACATCCAGTTTCCATTATAATTAATAATATTTGTGTGACCAGATGCACTAGTTTGTTTGGGAAGCATAAAAAAAAGTCTAGAAACTAGGAGCAAATGGGTGTGGGAAAAGGGCAGGTGGAACCTGAGTGCTTTCTTTTAACAAGTTTACCACAAGCATCACTCACCTTTAAGATACTGCAATAGGTGGCACCACAGAAGGATGCGGGGCACATACAGTCCAACAGGACACACACAGTCCAACAGGACACACAGTACTTTAACTGTCACATTAGGAAAGCCATGACATGCACACGTGCATGGACCAAAGAGCAGCTCTAACAGATTTTCTCACATGCTTCCTTTGTGCTTTGCCAGTGCAACAAATCCAGTTTTTCCCAACTGCTGGGTTATAAGAGCCCCTCAACAGGCCAGATCTAGGTGTTATTTACACGGGATGTCCTGGTGCTGCTTCTGGCCTGTGTCCTTTTCTATTAATATTTTATATTAAAAAAAAAATAATCACAGAGAATAATAACAAAGGCAAACATGATGGATTAAAAGGACAATATGTATTTTTAAACAGCATTGCCACCTAAGATTAATTTCAATCAACCAAATCTGATGAATAATACAAAGGCCTTCCATTTCTCTTGTAGTAAGACTGTCTTTACCATTTTCCTCTCTTGTGAGTGTTTCCAGTAAAGCATCCACTTAATTTCTATTTAAGAATTACTCAGCTGACATATTCTAACCCCATACCATCAGGTTTACTCATAGTATTATTCTGATAACTTCTCCACTACCAAATGGACCAGGCAGAACTTCAGCAATAGACTTAATATCTGTTATATAAACTCACACTCAAAGTAAAATTTTAGAACCAGAGAGATCAAGTATGTTTTGATGAGACAGTGCCACTTTAAAACTAGCCCAACACTAAAGTGTGATTTACTCCAGAAGATTTACCAGAGGCCTATTTCCAGCAAAAGACATGCAGTTTATATCAGCAAAAAAAGTACTTTTACTGCTGTAGTTTATGCAGTTCTGTCAGCAAATAACATGCTATCCTCAAAAACAAGGAGGTTTTTGCTGGTGCAAACCTGTAATGCAGGAATAGAGATTGTTTTTTTTTAATTGCACTCTTAGCAGATCTTGTCATACAGGGAAAGCTTCTTGTGTAGATTTAAGTTCAGTCTTTAGATATGGTTAGTCAAATTAATTTGCCTTATTATGATCATCTAGTATTCTCTCTGCTAAAGGCTGACACTCTAAATAACAATGAGGGAAATTATGAGCTGATTAACCTTGTTTTCTTGTTCAGCAGAGTAACCCTTTAGGGATGTAAACCAGCTTTCCTCTCAAGTCCAGGGCCACCCACTCTGCAATGGGATGAGCATTCTGCTGCTCTGAGAATCTCAGAGTTAGGTGCTTATGCCTAAACTACACATTGACCTTCCATACAGCTAATGAAGAGAAAGGGAACTTGCAGAGGGAGATTTGCTGGGTCTGTGTTATTTATTAGATCTGTACCAGGTGCCTGTCTTTGAACAACAAGACTTGCTCCATTGAAAAGGATTACACCTCTCCCTTGAGATGGGAGTCTCTGGTGTCTAGCTGGGTCTAGGGACCTCATGTTTTGATGCCCGTTTTGGAACAAGTGAATTCCCTCCAGCTGAAACCCAATTGTAAATAGCACTTGAAGCGATGTGGCAGACAGCATTAGGATATCCAAACTAAGCCTCAACTTTGTGCCACACTCTTGGCTGGCAGTAAGAAATAATAGCATTCCTCCACCAGCTGGCAGAAAAACCTACTTTGGTGATATGTATAGAGAGAATGTGAATTTCCTTGGTGCCAGTTCTGCACTCAACTTACTTGAGCAGGTTGCCAAGATTGAAGAGAGCTCGATTGTGCTGAGGGTTTAACTGAAGGGCCCGTCTGTAGTAGTCCTTTGCCTCCACCACATCTTTGGTCAATGTCCCCAGGTTGTTGAGAGCACTTGCGTGACGAGGGTACAGTCTAGGAAAAATGAGTTACAGACGCTCATTAATTGACAAATAAAGCTGAAGTCACTCATGCTGCCACCACTGCTGTTGGGCATTCTGTGTAAAGTGAAGGATGTCAGCTAGGAAATACTGTTTTCCCTTCATTTGCTGCAGGTCCTGATGGGATCCTGAGGAACCTTTTCATCTCCCAAAGAGATTGCAAATCAGATCTTCTCCTACAGTTCCTGTATGCCTCCAGGGCAAAAGGGAATACTCAACAGCTTTGAAAGCCTATTTTACCCTCCAAGCAAAAGGCAAAGCCAGCTTGAATTGTCTTTGTTCAAAATGTTTTTCAAACAAGCAAGAACTGCTTTGTCAAAAATACGTTTCCAATGGAAATGTTTTGACATATACAGAAACCAACACAACACTGTTTAAATTGTTCTGTTTCGTCTTTTTTTTTTTTAATCAGTTTTCCACAACAAGAGTGATAATAAAGTGTGCAAGAAAACCTGAAGAACGTTTGAAGCTGTTGAACAAGGACCAAGCAAAATGATAAAAAAATCTGGAAACAGACTGCTTAACAGTATGAATTCCCTAAGCTTCTAGGTGTATTTTTTAGCACTTGGTTCCGTTCTCCTTTTAACTGATCTGCTGATCTTTACATCTACCTGTTTCAGTAATAACACTACATATTGGGCACAGTGCATCTCTGTCAAAAACCTCCATGAATTAGGAAGCACGTGGTGGTCCACTCGGCTGCTTAAATTCTCAAAGCTGTGCCCCTGCATTGTTATTTTCACTTGCAGGTCTTTTACCAGAAAACAACAAAGGTGAAAGTGATCCAGGGTAAAATGTAGCCCCCAGAACCCTCTGTGTCACAGATAGGTGAAAACTGAGGCTCGTTATGATAAAGAAACAAATCTATGAGCCCACAGAGGTCCCAGGCAAGCTGGGAGACCAGCTGTGTGAGTACCTCTGATGCTCTGGTATGAAATGGTACAGAGGTGTTTGTCCACATAACTCCTCCAGACAATCATTTCATTAATGATAGGGAGGAAGCAGGTTAAGATGGTCAAGGCTTCATTTCGAGATCTAGCTGCAAATCCTGCTGCCACTACAGAGTTTCTATTTTGGACCAGGACAAGTCATCTGACATTTCTTTGCCTTAGGTCCCTGTTCACGGGAAAGCGATGAGGATAATGACATTAAAAGTAGTTGGCTATGATAGCCCAGGGTACAGCATGACGAGGGGCACTTAAAGGCAGAAGAAGGGATTAAGAGTCTATAATAGAGTCTGACTCTAAAGTTTGCGACTGGTTTTAATCTAAGACTTTCCATGGTGGAGTGTTTTGGGGTTTTTTTGCCTGGAGTTTTTCATTATGTCAGTTCAGCCCTGGGATTTTCTGTGCTTAAGTACCATGAATAATTTAGCATTTTATACACTGCTGCAACATTTGTATCAGTCACATTTTTGCTCCACCGCACGTAAGTGATTTTGGCAGGGTCTTACTCGGGGGTGAAGTTGGGAACACAGGAGGGAACTCTGGGAGAAGTGGACATGCACCAGTAACAAATGCAGGATGCTTCCTACAACTAAGAGAAGGGCCCCCAAATCCTTTTTCTACCCAACACCAAACCTAGCAGAAAATCACTGCAAAGCCACACAGTCGAGGAGAGAGCATTCAAGGCTGCAGCCACATGTTTTTTTTTTTTAAACTTCATCTATTCTACGGACAAAAGATAAACCTAACAACCACCACTCAGAGTAAGTAACGACTGCAGACTCTGTCAAAATCCCTCGTGTACAGATAAGCATCCCATCTCTCAGTGATAACCACTTCTCCTGCTGCAAGCTCTCAGCTGCAGTTTATGCCTCTCAAGTGTCTGCACTGCCCAGTGTCCCTTCAGCCACGCTACCCTGCACTCCCCACTCCATTGATTTCTAAAGGGTTCCCTAATTGATCTTGTCACAGAGGAGCAAAGATTAGGAAATCCAAGGCTAGACTGCAGCTGGCACAGAAACAGCATCACTTTCCATCACTGGAGCTACCCAGTGAGCCTGCACGTTTCGGTATGGGAGAGGCTGTCTGTGCTGGGAGAAGCCATCAGCAAAGGCAAGGCAGTGATGAGGATATGGTGTTGAGTCTTGATCTTGGCATCCTAAAATCCACTAGTCATCAAGGCTAATCCTTCCCATCTGAAAACAGGCTGAGAGAAATGCTTTCCACAGCACCAACAGGGGAGCAATTGCTCTTGGGAGGCAGCTCTGCGTGCTACCTTGACCAGGATCTTGAGTGAAGAATGTCCTATCTACCTTAGAGCAAATGACCAAGGGCTCAGCCTCATTTCCCATTTCTTCCATAGGATTTTGACATTGTTTTGGACCAAAAAACATTTGGGGGTTTTATTTTTGAGTCTTTTTTTTTACAGGTGGCTATGATAAAAGCCATGCACTACTTCTGTCAGTACTCACACATAAAAACAGCTCTAACACCTGACATGAAGTCACCTGAGTTACGAGTGGGCAAAAGTATTTCAGACAATTCTCGGGAAAGTCAGAAACAGATTAACATTTTACAGCCCTAAACCTAATGGTTTTGCTCTCAAACTTTCAGAAATTAATTCTGTTCTTGGCCTTTAGTGCTCCCACAACATTTTAGGCCCAGGAGATTTGCTTGCACCAATTTGGAGAGGAATGAAAACGCAAGATTAAAAAAGAGAACTGATTTCACCTTTAAATTGCACAGTTCTGACCAGCAGCACCATAAATATACTTCTAGGCTCAGCACTAAAACCTACCACAGGATGCAACTACATCTCCCATGTATCCTGGGTTTTATTTCTTGTGTTTTACATTTTTTCATTACATCTCATTGCCTTTTCCAAAAAATGGAAGTGAAAGACTAGAACCTCAGCTAATACAAATTGTCAGCTTAAACCCGCTTAGCATCTGGCCCAAAGGACTTCCAACATTTGCAATTTTACATATTTGAACAAACGTTAAGAGAATAATCTGAGCACCATGAGATAAGGCAATGTTGTTGAGCTTTTGCCATTAGGGTTCAGTTCTTTATGCTTTTATTTGGAATATTACTTCATTACAGCAGTTGAGCGAGATGCCACTCAACTGAGTTCGACCCAGAGCATAACCAAGCCCTAAGAGAACATCACCTCTAATAAAGTAACCAGAACCACAGCCTGAGCCTATGACCATCCACACTGCTATATGTCATTAACATGATTCCTAACCAACACCACGCTCAAATCGTTCCCAGGAGTGGTCCAGGGCTGAGTCCAGACCAGGGGCTGGTCCCAAAAGCCACTTGGTCTCAGCCACAGTCTCTCGGAGGACACAAGCACTTACTGAATGCTTGCAGGTCAATTTATGCCAGTTGGCCTCACGAGTAAAGGCCAAGGCCTTTGTGCAACCCATTTGCTTTTTGCTGTATGCGATCTATTATTTTAATGAATGGTGACACATGTACATTTTTCCCCATTTTTATATTATCAGGTTTTCAATACTTTTGAAATTGGTCCCAATGATTCCCAATGCCTACTTTGCTTATTTGGACCATAAGCTCTCTGATGCAAAGGTTGCCTCTTCCCCACATGTATTTATTTCTTGGAAGGGTCAAAAATTTATTGCCAGGATAAGGAGGTCTCCAATTAACCTGGAGTCTCTTTGTGCCACTATAACGATAATACTCAGAACCCAGACCTTGTTTTACAAATAGCTGGGACACTCTGAGATACAAGGAATCAGTTGCTGGAACGTATATAACTTGGTTTTGCAACTTATCTTAAGACATAAAGCTTTCTATCTGGACACACACGGAGCTGTATTTTCCATGCCACCGCCATTGATAATGGTAACAGTCTGCAGGCAATATCCTTCTTGCTATGCATCTGATTAGGTAGAAATTCCTCTAGGCTTCACCTAATCAAATGCAAGTGCTGCATTATTTATGAAAGAAAGCTGAATTTCATTAAACTTATTCTACAAGCAGCAGTTCATGTAAAAAGAAACAGTTTCTCCTTTCTTTTAGAAATCAGAATAATTTTCTCCAAAAACCTGCATTCACAGGTAATTATAATAGAAGTCTTGAAATGGCAAAATTACCTTAAAAAAAAAAAGGGGGGGCGGGGGGGGGACGCCAACCCATAAAAGTACATTTTAAATCAGACTGGGACTTCATTTCTAAAGTGAAGACAAGTGGGATGTTTCCTTGTTGCAGAATGAATAATTCAAATGATTCCTCCGGTGCTGTATCTGCAATTGTCAGAATAAATTTAAGCAGCTTTCCCTTTAACTATTACAGGTATACACTGCAGAAGAACTCCTGTTAGTAATTATCCCCCCCTTCTTTTAGGCTAGCAAAATTCCCTCTAATACCACTGAACAAAAGCTTTATTGACTTGCATAGTCAAGAGATTTCTAGTTTCAGAAGAAGATACCAGGCATAAAACATGTACAGTTGTCAAAATGTTGATGACCATTTATTTTGCTTTTATACTTTAATGCTATTACCTGAAATATTAGGATTTAAAAAAAAAAAAAAAAAATTGAGGGGTTTTGTCTGGCAACCTATCTGAACCACAAGACAATTCCAGAAAAAAAGGGAAAGGGAGGGAATTTGTTGTCATGGCTACAACCTATAATCCACCAAGAATTTTAATTCTTTTAATTCAGATCGCGAGAGACCACTTAAACAACTGGCAAGCTCCACTCGCAGTCCTGCCTTTAAATGGCCCTTGGGCAAGTGCCAGCAGTATTCAGGGGGCAAAAGGCATCAGTGTGACAACTCTCCACTCGCTCTTCAGAGCCTTATGTGGTTTTTGCACAGCCATCGCTGAGCGGGGGGCAAGAGAGCAACAGGGGATGGGGCCGGACTAAGGTGCAATGAGCCTGGGAAACTACCACAAACAGCACGAAAAAAGGTTGCAGCTTTGGCTTTCAGGGGTCTGGGCAACCCCCTGCAGCCACCGCGTGATAAAAGATGCTGGTGAGAGCAGTCCAGAGCCAACCTCTCAGAGCTGGGACAGTCCTGAAGTGTCACACACAAGGGTGACTCTCCTTGATGCCCCAGCCTAGTGCCCAGCCCCTCGCCACCCTCCACATACTGATGATAAACCTGTCGAAAGCACGTTCTCAGTGATTTAATACAAGAGACCTCAAAGCCATTATAAAAGCTGTAAGCCACACTGGCCATCATTAACCTAATGGCCATGCCACAGCAGCAGCAGCAGAAAGAAAAAAACCTGCCAGCACCATCTTTCACCATATTTGAAGGAGCCCCGAGCGTATTCATTTGGGCTAGAGAAGAAAATCAGCCACTGATTCAGCCGGGGAGATCTAGCCTGCCTCTTTTTTTTTTTTTTTTAAATGCACCTTTTGATTAAGGAATGCGTTTAAACTTAGTAATTGCAGGGAACGCTCCGCCTTTGAAGCAGCTGTGATTAATTACCACTGCCGCGCTGCCCGGAGGAAACAGGTTGTGTTGCCTCTCTCATGGTGGAAGGAGAAGAGGCCCTGAAGAGCCCTGGGCCAGACCTCCTCTCCTCATCCTCCATACCACAGGATGCATCCCTGCTACCCACCTTCAGTTCTCCCAGTGCCTCTGTGACCCTACCACAACGCTCAGCACCCGTGAGGCTCACTTCAGCCAGCCTAAGTGCACAGACTCAGGCCTTAATTACCCAAGCCCAATTACTGGCTGGCAAGCATGGCAACTTGTTTTTAAGGCATGTTTTGCCCCATCCTAACACATATCATAATATTTTATTGCCGTCATTTTGCCAACAAAAGTAAGAACGTTACGTGAATAGCGTTTCGCCTGTGCCAAATTTTTATAGTGCCTTTTTTTGTATTTACTCTGGTGTACTATTTCAAGCCAATTTTCCAATTTCAGTATTACATCACACTCAGTTTCCTGTATTTACACAAGTTCTCAGTGAAGCTCTATGTCAGGCTGAATTAAAACTCGACATGATGCAATTCAGAGGCCAGTCAGCCCACAGTCAGGGAACAATCCTGAGTGGGCAGCAGCTCAGGCCACGGCCTCACAACAGCGTGGCACCTTGTTCCGAGAGCTGCTCCTCGGGAGGTGGAGATGTGTAGGTCATGGAACCAGATCCGATGTCTTTCTCAGAAAGACCTTCAATTTGCAGCATTTGAATTCCTTTCGTAAAAGGAGAGATGATCCTGCAGTATTAAGCAGCAGCTGGTTTCTCTTGAAGAGTTTTAGTAGTTGCATCAATATTTCCTCAAAGGTAACACCCTTCTGCTTGGCAGAAGGTTTGTGTCAGGCTGGGATTTTTTACCTTTTTTTTTTTAAAAGAAAAAAAAAAACCACCTGGAAATCCTGTTGAAAGTCAGATAAATGAGAGATCTAATGCTTCTGGGTTCTTTGAAAGCCTCAGGCATAATCTTCAGTGAAAGCATGACAAAGACTCCTGGTTGTACACAGCATGGCCCAACACCGGGTATTACACCACGCCTGATTCCACATACTCAGCTATGACGAGGTCCAGCTCAGGGCCTGACACAACCCTAGGAATGAGAAAGGGAGTTATCCCACCCCAGCGTGGTGCCAGAGGCTCTCAGAGCATCCCCGAGCAGCTCTGCAGATCCCATGAAGGATTCTCACTGGCATCACGTGGACCAGCTCAGGACCTGATAAAGGTCCTGCTCAAGAAGTCAGTGGGGATGGGGCCTGTTTCAGATGCCTGGGGTACCCCAGCGACCTCAAATGTCTTCTACCTTCTTGTGGGCAGAAGCCACCCACATTTTGGCACTGACCACCTGCAACATGGACGCTGATGGACAGTGCCATCTCTGCCATGTTTCACACGTGGTCTGGGACAACTCTGTCTCTCAGGGTCTCCATGCCCTGTCCCTAAAAGTGACAGTAATAAAACTTCTCTTCCTTATGGTATTTCTTCTCTGCTCACAGCACAAGCCCTCTGCGGTGATGACAACCCAGCTATGGCCAGTGGCTGGCACAGCAGGATCCTGATCTCAGCTGGGACCTCCAGAGGCCAATTCAGTACAAATAAAAAGTGCTGAATTGCAACCAGGGATCGGTGGAAGGAAGACAGGTCCCAGCTGTACAGCTTCTCCCTCTGCCCAGCAGCCCAATCAGCAGCAAAAGCAGCCCGTGGGTGCCCTGCCACCAGCAAACCCTCTCACCAGGGTTAGCCTCCAAGGCTGATGCACAGAGGGGACAACAGCCCTGCTCTACCCTAGCATCAAGGGAAACCTCTCCAGAACAGAAATGTGAAAGAAAAGAAAAAAAAAAAAGAAGCTGAACAGATTTAATCTGTAAATTGACAAAAGACCCATGAATTCTTTGAGCCTGCATCCATTAAAAAACCCTAAATGATATCCAGAAGCATGCCACTTAAAAAACAAACCTGTAGCAGTTTAAATGATACTACCATTTATGAATTTTCATTAAATTTTCAAACTTGGGTAGGGGTAGAAGCTTAAGACCTAGAGCTGAGAAGAAAAAAGGATTTTAAGTCAAAAAGATGTTACAGGTAAACATCAATAAATAAACCCTCTCCTGCTAAGCTCGCATGTTCCTTGCAATGCCAAGGCAACATAAGGTTATCAAACTGGGCTGCCAGCTTATACTCTCACATAAAGAATTTATGCAGGATCCATGTAAGTCCTAAAAATCCCAGAAACCGCTCAAGCTCAACAAAGGACTAATAATTCATGGTACACCTGACATAAAACCAGCATGAACAGTGCAGGTGCCTCTGTAGAGCCCGCAGAAACCAGGGGGACACCGCATCAAACAGGAGACCATTGGGTGAGTTCTTCAACCAAATCGTGACGTGAGGGGATGAAATAACAACATATATCTCGCCTAAGCAGATGGGGTGAAATCACACCAGACATCTCCCAGGGCCTCAGAGGTGCTGGAGGAAGCTGTGCAGCTCCATACTGCCACCCAGGATCATGAGATCAGAGATGTCTTGGAGTTGCCTCAGTCTTCAGTGTAAATCAGAGCAGCCCCACTCCAGCACCACTCAAATTGCTCAAAGGGGCCATTGAAAAGTCTGGGGATAAAAAGAGCACCACGACTTCCACTGTCAAGCCTTCACAGAAAGTCTCACTCTTATTCTTGATAGACGCACACTGGGAAACAATTTCTCTGCTGCCCCTTGGTAAGAAGGCAAGTCTCTGATGATTCAGCACAACAATCATCAGTCCTACTCGGTCATTCTTTGAGCAAAGGTTTTGTAAAGACAAGGACAACAGGCTAAAAAAGCCTGTGAGAAAAAGAAATGCCTGAGCGAACAAGTAATTAACCCTTGGATGTGAAGCTTATCAACAGTGAAAAGTAGACTTGAACACCTGCAAAATACAGCCATAATTTTCTCTCTGCGTAGCCCACATAAAAACCAAATTAGATGTCTTGTCCCCATAAGACAACAACTTTGCAGCTTCATTAAGAAAGTATTTTCCATTCCCCAGATTTTTAGCATCAGTTCCCAATATGGAAGTAGTCAGAGCAACTGACACCGTGTCTGAGGAAGGCTACAGAGCAGTCATTCTCATAGAAAACAGTGGCTCTTCTCCAAGAAAATGCATTTGAAAAGCCAGCAAGTCCCTGAAAGACAGTGTAGAAGGACCTGCATTCACAAGAGAAGCCATGGTCTAGAAAGGGACTCTGCCTGTAAAGTACCAGTGTGCAGGGGTGAGTTATATATACATATATAACAGAGTATATATGTACCTGTCCATGCCAGCAGGGACATCCAGCTTGCATCGCTGTCAACGCAGTTGCATGGCACACATACTGCCCCTGCATCCAGGCTCATGGTTCCACTTAAACCAGCTTGGGTTTTGAGTAAATAAAAAGTCTGTGCCTTGATTGATCAATATTTCATCACTAAAAAGCAGAAAAACTGAGCAGAGGTGAAGTACACCCCAAAACAAGAAAGGATTAGCACTTTATAGAGAACAAGTTCACAAATAAATTACACTGGTTGAAGTAATTTGGCCATCATCCCGTGCACCGTGTTGTAAACGCCATTAAGTCTCTGATTCAAATTATCAGGCAGCCTTTTCAGCCATCAATTACTCTTAAATCACTCAACAGATTTGTCTAGCTTCAGGACAGCCACCATACACGTACAAGAGAACACCAATTACCCCAAAAGCCTGTTGTCACAGATTCAGAAGAACACTGTGCAAAGATGTCTCCGGCTCCTCAGACGTGACCTGCCTCAAGTCTGTAACATCCACTAACACAGGGTATTGTGTGTGAAGTCTCTATGAAGATATTTCATCAAATGCCTAAACCAGAGGGCTTGCTCCAAGGGCCTGACCTAAGGAACACGAAGTGTCAAAAGGGGCACTCACAGTTTCGGGAGCAAATGCAGCCCCGGCAGCCGCAGCAAAGAAGCACTGCACATTTTTGACTCACTGTAAAAACAGGCTAACAAATGGTGCTGGTATTTTAATTCTTTCCAGAAATAAATCACAGATGGTATCCAAGGCCACCTGCAGTCCACGCTGAGAGGCATTTTCAAGGCACACACACAGACACGCACACGCATAAAGGGATGTATGAACACAATTTTTTTACTGCATGGAGAGTGCAATTTAAGCGAATTTAAACAACCCCAGATACTGTTGATTTAAGATATATAAAAACCCAGTGGGAAGGTGTGTGGGAAAGCTTAGCAAGAAACCTGAGTCTCCCTTACAGCATTAGGGCTTTATTTCTTAAGTGGAGTGAGGAGAAAGAGCAGCCTCGCTTGCTTCTTTTCTACCCATTCCAGCGATGTTATGCATCAATTTTATTCCCTCAGTGAGGGATATGGATATTGTACCCACACTGCTTCCTCCTCCTTCCTCCCCCATCTAGCACACATTCAAGTACCAAGTATACATAAGCATGATCTCATTACACTTCCCAATGCCACAAACCAGTACTCCCAGTTTCCCTGCTGTGTGCAACGCCCTAAGCCATATTATTTGCAAGCTGCAAGAGCCAAGCCACACCATGTTGCTGCACCAAGTGTTTTCATACTGGTTCATCTACCTCCTAGCCCACTCTCTCCTCTCTCTCAAGGCTGAGCATCAGAGCAGCACCCTGAGCAGCAAAGCAAGTGAGCCTGAGGCTCCCCTTCTCTGGAGGATGCCAGAAGGGAGAATGGAGGTTTCTGCTTGGATCTGCTGATGGCAGGTTGGTCCCCTTCTTGCTCTGTTTGGTCAGCAGCATTTGGCAGGGAAGGTCCAAGGGGAGCTTGTGGCAATCAACCCATTGATGGACATGTATACACACACAAGCACACTGCAAACGTCTGCAATCTCATGTGCACACACTGGTGTGTTACATATATGGTGGATACCTCCTGCAGGACTCTATACTATCAGATAGTCCACTGATGGCAAGAGTCAGTTCACACACTTGTCCATGCCTCCCTTGGGAAAGAGCAGCACCTCAGACTGAAGCTCCAAGTTGCCCCAGGGTACCTGACGTTTGCAGGGCCAGCCTGAGTCTCCCTCTCTCCTGGCCTTACTGTCTGGTTTTTTTTTTTTCCTCGCCAGCACATTTCCTTTTTCAGTCCCCCATCTCAGTTCCTTTCTGCAACTTCCATCTGAATATTCTACTGACATTATTTAATTAAGGGCAAATCTATGCTCTTATGTCCAAAAGTGCAAACACGAAATTTTAGATGTTGACCTTTTGCTGGACGCAGAAACGTAACTTGAATAGCACAGAATTATTATTAGCACATTTATTCACCCAACTCCAGCAAGAAACCCAGCAACCTCTTTCAGGCCCACCTGCTGTTGCTCACATCGATCTGCCATCCACGGGAAGCATGGCCCTGGCAACAAACATGGAGATACAGAGGGTAAGACAGAGCTGCTCTGGGGATTAAGATTATGAATGTAGCAAGGAAGGTGATTTTTTTTTTTCCCTTCATTGTTAAACAGGTTATTAAAGACATAATAAATGTTCATCAAATGGGTTTTAAGGCTCTGATGTTTTACCCTCTTTGCATGTCAGCTCACGTGCGTTCCTGAGGAGCGATAAAACAATCTCAACAGCAACAGCAAGCAAACAGGGCTGAGGAGAAGCAGGACAAAAGCTTGGTAACTATCAACAACAGCAAAAATGTCTTCGTTAGCACATTGGGGTTTTTCTTCATATTTGGGGTTGCATATATTTCTTGCACATATTTCTTCAATATGAGGTCGCGCAACCTCATATTCTCACTCAAACACACAAAAGTGCTGAGACGAGTTTTATTTCAGGTAAGACCAACATTGTTTGATCTCCAGCAGCAGGGGGGTCTCCAAAATTCCTAGCAATGGTTGCAAATCCACAGCAGAGGCAGCAGCAAGAAAGTTAAGGCCATATTTCAGAGTAGCCATGGTCAGCTCGCATCTCGGATGGAGTATTCCCAGCCTTTACTTTTTGCAGGGAAAAAAACAAACAAGCATCTCCTGGGGTTGCTACCGTATGTCAGGCAGACCAGCGAAGTAGTCTGTTCCAGCAGTGTGTTTTTCGTGTTTTACTGAAGGTAAGATGAAAGGTTTATAACCCACTGCTACAATTGCAGAACGCCAGCTGTTCATCAGGTCTGCTTTTACAAGTAACTCGTCTCGTATCTCCGAAGGGCTCTGATTCCACTCTTCTTTTAGGAATTCAACTTATGAGAGGAGCTTTTCCTATGCACACACAACTTTTTTTTTTACTTTTTTTTTCTTTTTCTTCTCCCCCTCTCCAATTCAAATGGCGTTCTCCATTTTTGCATTTAATTTCAGTTTTCATTTCTCCCGCTCTTGGACAGCAGGATTAAATTGCGCTAATTACCTAAGCCCATAGCAAGGTGTTCTGTCACTGGTCCCTGAGCTGGAATGAGGAATGAGGTTTTTTTTGACCGGCCACCTGCAATGACATCAACAGGTGGTCTCCAGGATCAGTTGCCAAGTTTGCCTTGGAAACCTGCCCTGCAGTTTCGCTGTCAAGAGAAAGCATGTTCTTCTACTCCACCATCTCTCTGCCCTGAAGTTAACGGAGGTACACCAACACGTGCCAGCAGAAGGTCCTGCCTGCCTTTCAAAGCAGGACTGGGAGGAAGCCACTAAAGCACTGGGGATTGACTTTCCCAGGATTTAGTCTCAATCACTATTATTTATTTTACCACATAACCTGTGTGTGCTTCAATGACTTTTTCCACTTTTTTCCCCACAGCTACAGCCACGACAGGGCTGAGCCACGTGCCTCTGACAGAGCTGGTACGGGGTGACGTCGCTCTCCCTCTCCTACCTCCCGTGAGCTCCCAGGTGGTGGTGGTGGCAGCAGCCCGTGGACTTACTTATTGACTCCATTTCCTTATTAATTCCCTTATTGATCTGCTCACTGCGCACTAGGCAGATACAATATTTTGATCTCCCATTACTTCTGATGGCGTTGCTGCTGGACTGTTGAAGCAGCTTGCATTTTCTGTAATCTGGGGAGCGTGGGTCCACCTTGACTCCCCTGCAGACACCTGATGAGGGGTACCTTGGAGAAAGTCAGGGAAGCTGGTTGTGTTAGCACCTGAGCTGCTGGTCTAGCAACTCCCTGTTGAGAAAATTCACGGTGCTTCTGCTTCCCAGCTGTTCTTCCATTTTCAGGTCAGGCAAGTGGCCAAAAATACTCTGAACCATGAAAATCCGGTCAGGATATTACAGCTACTACTTCCTTCTCTCTAATTGTAGAGTAATTGGTCTACAATGCGAGCAGCGATTGCACAGCTGGAGCCTGTGAGGACGGGTAAACAACTTGGACATGAAATCTGTTCTTATCTGCGAGACCTGTCTAAGGTCTTCCACTACAACCACCACCACGTTGCCTGTCCCACATCCATCACCTTCTCCACTGCTTCAATACAGCCAGCATGAGCGGGCACCTCGTGGAGGCTACAAGGCCTACACAAAACCCCAGTCATTTCAGAAGGGATATGTCTGAGGGGAAAACACAGAATGTAATTCTCAACAGGAGAACGCACTACACTTTTTAATTACACTGTTTTATTGCCTATTACACGAGTCCAAAATGATTTCCTGTGACTGGGGTGGAAAGAAAGCACAAAAATAAGGAAAGCTTAAGTGCAAAGAGATGAGGTGGTGGGACCAAGTAATTTAGCTTCCCAGTGATGGAGCCAGGAGGAGACTCACAACTTCTGGTCTGCACTGCTGGGTCAGGTGGCAAACACACAAGGTGGGGACAGGGGCTCGCTTTTCGAAAATGCCAACTAATACTGAAATTACTGAAGTAACTGGAGCACTAGCACTGGTGCCAGTGAGACACTGAGTACCTAGAGAAGAGCTCAGTTGGTTCTGTGTGGCTCCAAGCTCTGAAGATGCTTTGGATGCTCTCTAAACAACAATACCATCAGCACAAATTGTGCCATCTAATAAAGTTGAGGAAATGTTTGCAATCAGTTCTCGAAACAGACTCTTCCATAATTGAAATACTGCAGAGAAGAAGACAGCGTTATAATTATAATAAATGGGAGATGCTGAGTTAGAGAAGAGCAAAATCTTTTGTTAGCAAATCCCATTTACACAAGCAGAGGCAACGTCAGCAGGAACACAAAGCAGTTATGTTGTTCAGTGTACTAGTACTTGCACGTTCACTTGCTGGGCTTGGATAATATTTGTGAGTCCCTCTGCTTTTTAACTTCCAATGGCCTTTTCCAGTAAATTGGAGAAAGTTCAGAGACTAGCTACAGGACAACTGGTGGACTGCAAAAACTCACACAGCACTGAAAACAGCAGCAGCTACATCAGTGGGTGGTATCAAGCAGCAGGTTAAGGGAGGAGTTGATCGCTCCATGGAAAACAGTCTTTTGGTAATGTGGCATTTAAAGGTGTAAACAAGTCCAATGACTGGAAGCTGACGTTAAACAAATCAGACTAAGAATAAAGAAGGACATTTTCAACAGCCAAGGTAATTAACCTTCAGTACAATTTATTGATGGTTGTGCTGGATTTTCCATTCCTGGAAACATTAAAAAAATAAGATGGAGGTCTTTCTAAATGACTTCTAAATGCCCAGAACGGTAAAACAGAACAGGATGTTGCTCAAAAAAGCTAAAAATTACCTTCACCCAGGTTCAAGCCCTCCACAGTGAACTTCTGGCCTCCCAGCTTAACCTGGATGGGTTAAGAGCCCTTAGAGAGCCTTTGGGATAAGCCAGAGGACAAAACACAGAAATAATTTCTGGATTTTCCTGCAACATGACACGTCAGGAAAGAACATTTCATGCACCTTCTGACATGCCTTATGGAGCCAGCTCTGCCCTTGTTGTGCATGAAAGCCACTCCTCACCTTGTCTGTCCTTCCCACACACGTTCCCCCCCCCCCCCCCCCCCCCCCCCCCCCCAAAGACATTGCAGTCCCTGATCCCCTCTTTTTCCCTACACTCATTCCCCTGAGAGGCTTGTCCCTTCTCTCAAGCCCCCAGGACCAGAGGAGAGAGGTTTGTAGAACTTGAGGTGACCTGCTTGCTGTACTGAGTTCTGCCCAGGCAGTGGGGAGCAGCCAAGGCCCCGGATGAGCTGCACTAACAGCCTCACAGGAGTGGAGACCAGAGGGATGCTGCTTGCAGGGAGTGACCCCATCTGCACGTGGTCAAGAGGGTCCTTCAGAGATAACACAGGAGATGTCCCATATTACAGCCCAACCCTGGCCCCAGATTTACCATGCATCTATGGGGAAGGTAATTCACCCTCCTGCTTCAGCTTCCTCTTGTACAGAACCACAGTAATTATATTTACTGCACAGGAGCATTTTCAGGATCAATTAGTTTAGTGTTCATGCAAAGCTCTGTGGACAGAAGCCTCAATACAAGTAGTAAGTACTATTATTATTACTGCTCTTCAGATGGCTACAGCACTAGCATTTTCCAGGCATGCACCATTAACAATTTACTAAGATAAATGGCCCAGGAACCTGAAAATGCCTTTATGACAACTGCCTCCTGCTTACCAGCACACATTCAGCCAAGTAAATGACACCTCATTGCTCAACGTGTAGCTATGGTTACATTTCTATCCCATATACTGAAGTGTGCACACAAACTCGCATACACACACAGGGAGCTGGAGGGAATCCAGGCTACCTCATTTAATGACATGCAAACACCAAGACAGGGAACTTTCCCAGCCTCCCAGAACTGAGCTGCCCCCTGGGAAACTGAGGGGTAAGGAGCAGGCAACCCACCCCGTGCCTGGTGGGGAAGGGCTGGGCTAACAACAGGCTGCACCCCACAGCCAGAGCCCCACCGGGCCCTCCAGGGACTTACTTGAGAGCAGTTTTGTAGTGGTAGATCGCCTCAACGTTACGGCCCTGGTCCTTCAGAAAATTGGCATAGTTGTAGTGCACCTTGGCATTGTGGGGCAGGGTCCTCACTCCCGAGCTGTGAAGAGGAAGAGAAGCAGGATGGTGTTAGCCGGTGGTGTTACCCCACCTTCCCCGAGGTCGACCTTCTCCTCACAGTCCCTTTTCTGAGAAGTTTACTCAGATTTTGAACGCCTTGTCACCTTCTGTGCACTTGTGTGTTAACTCACATTACAACCCCAAGCTTGCACTAGCCCACCAGGTGCCCTGGGTGGACATAAGGAGGTGGCAGCAACTCAACTCATCCTGGCTGCTGTCACCACGGGCTCCTGGAGCACCAACAGTGCCACGCTAGCTGTGGCCAGATGCTGCCACCGTATTTAAAAATCTGCATTACTAAATTGAAAGACCCTAAGAAGGCTAATATTTAGAGGGCAAAGTGCATTGTACTTTCTACAGTAGAGCTATAGCAGGCTCCCTGAAAGCACCTTATGAAAAATCTTGATTTAGATCTGCCAGCTGGAGGCACCAGAAAGGAGGTACCTTTTCCCCTACGCATCAGCCACTAGAGGGGATGTATAGCATTCTCTGAGTGAGAGCAGAGCACGGCCAGGAGGTGAGGGCTAATGGGACTCTCACCTTCAGCTGGCAAGTTGTAAGCTCTCACGCTGTAACATATGACTTGTGGGCATGTGGCTTCACAGCCACCCCATCCCTCCCCTCCATTTCCCCTGCCACCCAGAGCAAACTCAACATTTGGAATTAATAACGAGGGCGCAAAGACAAAAGGAGACGAGCAAGCGTGTGCTTATTTACTTAATTGAGAGAGCAGAAAGCAAATTACACCTTGCACAGCTAGAGGAAATGCCGTTTCAAGGTTAAAGAGAGAAAGAAATCACAGCAGCACGTACACCATGGAAACATTTCCCCTGCATGAATCCAGAGAGGTTGGTAGTCTGTTTAATGGGGGAATCCTTTCCAGCACATAAATAGGGGCTCTCTGAGGTAATGGGAAATAAGAACGGATGAAACTGTTCATATAAAACCAGACAAGGTGCTGTTTCTTGCTTACAAGCAGATTCCTGCCAGCTGCCCTCTCTTCTCCCCCCATCATCAGACCCTCGTACCTCAGGTAGGAAAAGTAAGGATAGGAAATGCCCAAGCTTTATTGCTTTGCTTTGCCTTTCTCTCCTGTTCGACTTTGGGGGGGCCTGGAAGTTAATCATAATGAGACGGGGTTGCACACACTCCCTCTCCTGTGGGGAGAATGCATCCACAGCTGCAGAAAGACCGTGTCGGGGATTTCATTGTAAAACAGCACTGGAGAACCACAGTGACAAATACAGTATCTTTTTGGTTATCTGCAGCCAGTGGTATCAAGCATCACTAATGCCTGCTCGAGAGAGCTTCCAAAGCTTCGCCCACGGCTGCCTTACGAAGTTCAGCACAGCACAGCCACGGTTTGCCTACTGAAATTAAAAATATACACCTTGCATTTGGCTTCCTAATCATCAGGTACTTCCAAATTACTTACTGGGAGCACTACAGGAATAAGACATTTTGTGACTAATCGCTGAATTAAATCAGTTAATTGATGCTATTCTTAAGAGAATGATTTTCTATATTAGTTTTCACAAAGATATACGGCACCAGCAG
>BJBW01004594.1:2105-36519 GCA_004320125.1 Scolopax mira | reverse complement strand
GCAGAGACAGGGACAGGCACTCAAAACTGCTGCTATCTCAGAGCTGGGAGTTACTGGCTTTGCTGCAGCCCCTGCTGAAAGAGAGCAAACTGAGTTAGCAGTGAGGAGTATGTTCCATATGCACAAGTACTCCAGTTCTAATGAGATGCAGATTTAACAGTAAGGTGCATACATTTAAATATTTTAATTCCGGGCTGTTTCCCTTTAAGTAGAATTTATTATTAATCCTGCCGGTCCCATTCATTAAAACGTCGCTAATAAAGCTTCTTTGATCAGCATGCCTTGGGTGGGGGGCGACACGGGAAAGACAGAAATCAGTGCTGGTTCTTACGATGCTCTCTTCTGCATCACCCCACTCACACTCCCTGACCTATTTATTCTCCTTGCACGGGCAGGGAGAGGGGTGTTTCATGTCGTAAAGGTACGTAGCAATGACTGAGGCTGCCTGGAGACTCTCTGCTGTGGGAGGCAGAAGCAAACACCTCCCTGGACGCAGAAGGGATATTTTAAGAGAATTTAGGCAAACACTCCTGCTAATTGATTCTTGACCAGCTGAGAACGCTGCTTGCTCATCGACAGGGGAAACAATAATGTCCATAATGAAAGCCAAGCAGGAAAGGGTGGAGTATAAATAACAAAGCAGAACACAATGTTCTTCCATTGCTGCTGCCACAAGCCTCCAGTCTCTCACAATTTCAATCTAATTTTCCAACGTGCTTTTCCAAACTCTCCTATTTCCCTCTTCCCCGGGCCGGTGCACACGTGCCCTTCTGAAAACCTATGGCACCAATCTGTCTCCAGCCAGAAACAAGCCCATCGAGATCAGACGTCATTACTCCAGAGGATTTCCTTCCCTTTTGACTTCTACGACAGCAGTAAGCCACAAAAATGGAAAATAAACAATAGGCAAGCCCTTTCACGTAACACTTCCTCTCCGTGGAAAGGCAAAAGCCTATTAGACATAAATTAGAGGAATAAAATACCACTGGTATTTTCCAACCTCGCATACCAGCATTACCCAAATCCCACTTCAGTTGGGAAAAAGTCTCCTGTGATCCCTTCTGGTTTTTCCTAAGTGCTCTGCAAAATGACTGGGTGCAGGGCAAAGCCTTCATTGATTTTCTGTGATTTCCACATGAAACATGCTCAGTTTACAGGGAAATGAGGCCACTCCTGCCTCTGCAGGAGCCCTGGAAGACTGATGGGGTTTCCTCTCCTTTGGGAATCATTATCATCAATAAAGGTTCTCTACAGCAAATTATTCTCTGGATGACACAAACAACCGCTTTTCCTTGGCCTCCTACCCTTGTATTGATTTTCACAGATATCAATGTTGGGTCGCATTAAGCTATTCTATAGAAGATGTGCAAAATGCAATGGGACTTGCTCTCCTCAGCTGAGTTTGCTTTCAAAATTAACAAAAGCATGCAGCAGTAAATGCCACCTTTGGGGACGAGCTGGTTCTTGCAAATTACTGAAGTCAGCAGACCTGGCTGCTGCCAAAAACCTGCTGACAAAGAAAGTGCCACTTTAATACAGTTCCTTTGCTGGTTACAACTGCCGTTTCCAGGTCCTGTCACACGCGTGGGCAGAACATGCAGAGACTTTCCAGGAGCAACAGGAAACGTGGCAGCCAGCCTCACAAACCTTGAAAAGGTTTAGCGGATGCAGAGGTTAACCCACAGCCCTCACCTCCCTCTCCCTGCCTTCAGACATTAATACTGGAACCTGACCTCCTGGCCTGTGCTTTTGCTCTATATGGTAGGTCCTTAAATATTTAACAAATACTCCCTCCCCTCCCCACCTGCCAATACAGTAAGATAAACTGCTTGGGGCTTCTAGAGATCTGTTGGAAGAATATGCCTCAAATGCCTACAGCTTTAAATGTTGGTCCACTTCTTATACTTGTGGTTCATTTGCTCCTCGTTTAGTCCTTGCCCACTTGCTTGTGCACCTACGTGGAGATGCATTATTTCCTCAGACAGCAGCATCCTCCCCCACACTGCTCCCCTCAGCCAGGACCGGGTGGGATTTCTGCATCCAGAAAACTTGTCCCCTGGGCTGGAGACTGAGAGTCAGGGTGGCCCTGAGGTGGCAACAGTGCTGCTGCGCAATGACAAAGCAGGGTAAGCCTTGAGAGTGGGACAAAAGGGGGTATAGGCACAAAACTGGGTGTTTTACAAAACAGTTTTTGTAAAACCAGTTTAACAAAACTGGTACCAGCACATGCTGGGTACCCAAACATCTCCTGGACCAGCGTAGAGAAAGCACATGTAACAGAACAGATGTCAGCCAAGGGAATGAAGTCAGATTGACCCCGTAGAAACATCCAAGCAAAGGGAGGAATGGAAAGTAAAGGTGAAAAAAAGTAAGAGGAGGGAAAAAACAGTAATTAATTAAAGCAGTAACTGGAGGAAAAAAGAATGAAGAACTAGGAATGGGAGTAAAGATTCTCTCAGCACATACTTCTTAAAAAAACCCACATCCAACACACACAAAGACTACCAAGTAGGTTGATTTATGTCTCCTTTCCCACATCTATAGATTTGCTCTGTTTCCTTATTATTTTCCCTCATACTTCTTTATGGTTCCTTATCTCCTCCTCCTGCTCTGTCCTTTCTAATTTATTGCTGCTGCCCTTGCCTCCATCCACTTCTCCCTCCTTTCTTCATTGGCCTATATATAGCCTCCTTCTTATGCCCCAAAGAGATCTCCCACTCCTGGGATGACAGGATCTTCTTGCTATGCTATTCTTGTGTGTTTCCTTCCTATCAACAAGAAGAGTCCTACCGTTATTACAGACTTGCAATTGATGTATAACACCTATCAAAGAAGATCTTAAAAGAGCAACAAAAAGGCCAATATGGTTAAACAGCATAGTAAACAAGGCTACGAGAAATTAAAAACACCCTTTAAAAAGTGAATGGCTCAGTTACAGAAGGAAAAGAGTATAAACTTTAGCAAGTTAAACATAGACCCTAATTAAGCAGACCAAAAGAGATTTAAGGAAAAACTTGTTAAAGCCATCAAAGCTAATAATGGAATATATCAGATATAGGAAACCTGCCAAAGATCCCCTAAGGCAAATAGATGACGGCAGTCCAAAAGTAGCGCTTGAAGAAGAAAAGGCCACAGCAGAAAAACTAAATAGATTATCTGCACCAGTGCTCACTACAGGGGAATTGAAGGAGGTTGCCACACAGAAGCCTTTCCTTACCCTGTCCTAAGACAGACAGGGGCAAGTCTGAAGCATCATCTCAAAACAAAGTGGCAGTAAAAGAGGCTTTATAACAAATCAACATCAAGAACAGTTATAACTCCACTGGGCCTGGTAATATACATCCAAAGGAAATAAAATGTGAAGCTGCTATTAGCTTTGGTGTGTAACCTACCATTTACATGAGGCTCGGTACTAAAGAAATGGGAGGTGATGAACGTGATGTCATTTGGCTGAAGGGGAGGGATGTGGGGGGCAATAGACCAGCAAATCTGACTTCCACTTCAGGTAATTTGGGAAAAAGAGCAATAAAAACTAGTCCTAGCAAACTTCTGGATAACTACAATGCAACAGAGAAGAATTCACCTCGTTCTCTGCAGAAAGAATTTAGGTGGACAGATCTCTTGTTCTTTGACGGACTCAAAAGGTATATGGTACTGAGACTATTAAAAGATTTTATGAAAAATCAGATATAGCCCAGTAAGTCAGAATCACATATATCAATGCTGTGCACTTGAATGTTCAAAAAGGCTTTTGATAAAATCCCCTTAGTAAAGACTTCAAATTTCTTAAATGCATCGTGGAGTAAGAGGGAAGGTCCTCTCGTGAATCAATACCTAGTTGAAAGACAGCAAGCAAAGAGCACCCTAATGTGAACAGCTTTTACAATGGGAGAAGACTGCAAGCAGGGTTCCCAAGAGACCCGCACTGGCATCTGAGTTGCTTCACGTGTTCACAAAAGGATCTTGAAAAGGTAGCAAATAGGGAGGTGACACATTTGCAGATGACACCAATGTGAATCACACTGCAGGAATTAAAGCTTACAACAGAGAGTTGCAGAAGGATCTCACAGTATTGAATGCTGAGCAAGAAGATGGCAGATGAAATGCAATTCTGATACGGGCACAACCATATCTGGGAGTGTGTGTATATATACACTGAGTCTGCATAAATCTGCACACAGACTGATGTCTAGAAATCACTCACAATAGGTGCCTTGCAATTTGTGTGGACAGTACTGTGGAGAGTCCTTAGGAGAAGTTACAGAGGGCAAATGGAAGGTCAGGAATTAGTAGAAGAGAACAAAAAAACCAGAAAGCAGTCCTACATTATGGTGCTGCACATATCTCTTGAAAGGTGATTCTGTTCTTCTCAAAAAGACAGATTAGAGTTTGAAAGCATCCAGAGAAAACTGACAAGCAGGATCAGAAATGCAGAACAGCGTCCATATGAGGAGTCTTGAAAACCAGCAGACTCCAGCATAAAGAGACAGCCTTGGGTGAGGACGTGGGGACAAAGGCATGGGAAACAGAAGACAAGTGATGAGCTGGTGGTTACTGCTACTCATTCAACACACCAGCCAAGATGATCAGGCAGAAGGCTCGCAGCACACAGAAGGGAAATCTTAGTGTGCATGCTGTGTAATTTAATGATGGAGCCCAGTGCACAGGATGCTGCAGAAGCCAAAACTATAAATAGATTCAAAAAAGCAGTCAGAGACATTAATGGAAGAAAAGTCCATCAGGGGCTGTTAAAAGCAAAAAAAGCAAGTAACTCCTGACTCAGGAAGTCTTTAAGCTGCAGATTACTGCAAGCTGGGAAAGGATGGAAGAGAAGCATCACTGTTGCTGGCCCTGTTCTTCAATTGCTTTTCTAGGCATCTGAGACCAATTGCTCTCAGGGGCAGGCTGTGACATAAGGTGACCCAGTAGGAATGTTTTTGCCTTCTTTTCAAAAGCCCAGGGCAGATCTCTCTCCTGGAATTGTCCCCAAAAGACCTGAGCTGAAGAGCAAGCCAGCTTGACCCAAGCCATCAAGCCCTGCATACTAACCTGGGCAGCAGCAAATCCCTGCCTTCAGGCAAGGTGTATGAGCTCCAGCTCAGTGCTGCACTGAAGCAGTGGCTTCACGGTTCCTGAACTTGAGCTGGTTTGTAGATGGCCAATCTGCTTTGAATGGAGGTAGGATGGACAGAAGTCCATCTGCATCCAGCTAAGCAGACATAGCCTCCTCTTCTGCAAGAGACTCCCTTGGCACCCCATGTCATCCCAAGAGTGCTCCTTAGTGGGAGGAGATGTCCTTCTGTCATCCACTCCAGTTCGACTTCATCATTCTTAAAGACAGGTGACCAAGACTGTAGGCAACACGATACCAGATCGTGCCTGCAACTCGGCATATGGAATTGCCATCTTCCCACCCCTCTTTCAACAAGAGAGTCATCCAACTTGGAGTGGTGTCCAGCTTTCCTCCGAGCAGCCACTATTAGCCAGAAGGGTTTGGACTGGAGCTGTGCATCACGAGGATGGCTGTGCGAGCCCCAACTGGTCTCCATGGCTGCTATTGTTTGAACAGCAAACAGTGTTGCAGGGAGATGGGCAATGAATCATCTTGGAGTGAAGAAACCCCTAGTCCAGATTTTTTCTTGAAAAAAAGCCCGACCAAGAGAGCTCCGACCACTTCAACAGTGTTTTCTGAAGACCGAAGGGTATACATAAAAAATAATTTCATAGCCTTTAGTGCTGTGTAAATTAAACTTTGCTCTGGCCAATAAGTTAGAAAATAAAGCTAAGCAACCCGTGTGCAGATCACCTGCGTTTTTGCAATTACTTCACAATTAGACAACTGCTGAAAGCAGCTGGAGGCAAATGCAATACATTTGCTAGCAAAACACAAAATGAAACAGTCTGTTTCAGTGCAAAAAAATATATAAATGAGGTTGTAAAGAGAGTTGTTTGGCAAAGAGTAATCAAATAAAATGAAATATGGTACATTAAGCTTGGCACTTCATGGCATTTCATTTTTGTCATTAAGAACACCGCTAAAGAAAATTCAATATATTCAATAGCGTTACTATGGTGTTCTGGAGGGTTGCAATGAACTTTTGCTATGTCTTTAAAAAGGAAAGTGCTACATTATTGATAAATCTACAGAACTGAAGTTATTTAAAAATGGCGTGTCTTAAAAGTGCGATTGCCAGAACCAAAGTTTGTGCACAAGTATATAAAGTGCTGACACCAGTTTTTGCACAGTTGCCAGAAAACAGAAAGTAGGTGTTATTTTGTAATAATCAAAATGTTAATCACAGCAATGGATCAATAGCAGGACTTGTGCTAAAGAAAACTATTCCATATAACAAACTTATTTTAAACAATACAAAAATGCAAGTACTCTCCCGTGGTCACTCATACCTGAAAAGAGATTCTCGTGACAGCCAGATTTCGTTTTGTTTTATGGTCTTCCAAGAGAAGAGCAGCAGCAGGAAAGCAAAGAGGGTCAGAACAGTAACTCTCCACTTATTTAACCATGTAGACAGCTTTTTTAGACCGTGGACAAAGAGGATGCAGTACCCCATACTGGAAAAAAACAAAGAGGAAAAGGTACAATAAGTTATATTCCAGTGGTCTGGTTTATAATGCAAGACCGTTCAGTATTGCATTTATTACCCAAGGGGTTTTTGTACTAATTATGTTTTCCAGGCTAACAAACTCCAATTCAACCACAGTTTTCCTCAAGTCACTATACAATTTCCAAATTAATCTAAATGATAGACTGGGATGCCAGAAGTACAGTAGCGTACATACCACCACCGGGCATAATGGTAGCTTACACCAGCCTGCAGAAGGCAACTGCTTTTCTGAACAGCCAGCTAAGAAAGTATCATGTAATAACAGTAATACTGAGCACTACTGGAGCAGCGTGGAAGAGGAAAGTATCATAACTCAGGGAAGTTGCTAAACAACCCCAGTGGCAGCCGCTATTAATTCCAGTTTACAAATTGCAAAGCTGAGGCAGGACAGTGGTGGTGCAGCCAACGCAACAGCAGGAGCAGCCCACATCAAAAGGCAGGAGTCCCTGCTCAGGTCCTGCATGTCTACATCAGGGCCAGCCTGTCCCATCTAGTGCCCAGTCCAGAACAGCCAACATGTGTCAGCAGAGCTTCCTTGTTGCCCTTCCACAAAGCCACACATGATCTTCTCCAGCACCCAGCCTCCACGCGTTTTCATGGCTCTCCGTGCCAAACCACTGAGGCATTTTCTGTGAACTGCATTTTGAACAGGTCTTATTCCTGTATAACTTTAAATCAATTCAGCAATTATTTACCTTATTTCAAGTTAATTCTTCCAGTGATGCCCCTTTGAGTTGGAAATGGAGCGATTTCGGTTGCTGTGCTTAGCAAGCTGCTAATTCTGCTTGGCATTTTTAGAAAGGAATTTCATTAGCTTATCTATAACTCTCCTAGGCAGTTACTTAGCACCTGATTTAGTTTTAGACTTAAAAAGCTATCTTAGCCCAGGCAGCTCTGTCTGAAGCAAAAAAAAGGAGCAAAAGGATTTGGAATAACACCTGGGGGGCCACCAATACACAGAGACAAAAGAGCAGCCCTCCCAGACACTGTCACACCTTGAACCCCAGCTGAGTCCCACACTTGAATGCAGGCAGCCTGGAGGACTGGGACCTCATCACCCTTGCCCATACTCCACTCAGAGATCTAAAAGCTTGTCAGGTCTGTACTGAGATGTCCGAGCAACTTCCCAATGAGACCACTAAAAGATAACAAAAACTAAGAGCACAATTCCCCTGTCAGAAGTGACCTTGCAAGCAAGCAAGTGGTACGGCGAAAGTCAATCTGGAAATCAGAAAAAGAAAAATATACTGTCTTCAAGGAAGTGTGAGTGTGCTTCTTGGAATAGTTTGTCTACCCTCTTGGAGGGCTGGGCACATCGCTATTGCCTGGGCTTCCTAAGGATGGAGAGGGACAGTAATTCTTGCTTTTACTGAGGTAAAAAAGAGCCTCTGTTGTACTCATGGATAGGCACCAGGCAGTGCTGGGTGCTATACAGAGGGGTATAGACATAGGGGGCAAAACCAGAGACAACATGAGATCTGGAGATCATTCAGAACTTCTTCATTGTTGTTTTAGAGTTCTCCTGTTTTTCTCTTAACTATGCTTGCATTTTGCTGCAGAACATTTTGTATGGCACTCGCACTGTTTTTTTCCATGAATTCTTTCGCACACATACGTTTATTGCACCTACATTAACTGCAAGCAGACATTTAGAGCTACAAACCGAGATGCCGGTGCCAAACAATCCAGCCTTTATAGCTATTGAACCCTGCTTTAAAGCCTCTGAAAAGCTAATCTTGGTAATAAGCCCTCCCTTTCCAATAAGAAATGCCTTAAAAACCTGCAGACGGTTTTCACTCTGTTATTTTGCTTTTCAGCAATTTCAGCCTTCCCTTGGAATTAATTATCTGACATAAACATTATTTAATTGCTTTAGCACAAGGCCATTTTTAAAGGAATTTCCCTACACCTTCACATTTTTTTCAAGAACAGGCCTTTTCTAACAGAACCGTGAATGTGTCCAGAAATAAAAAAAAAAAAAAATGCAAACGTCAATGTCTTGGTATTTATGTCAAATGCTGCCCCAGCTGTGGGGAATTTCTGCCTGAGCAGAGGCACTCAGCCTGCTTGTCCGGCGCACAGCCAGCACCAGCACCAGAGCTTACACAGCCACTGCAGAGGTGCTGCTGCTGCCAGGGGTTGTTCTTGAACATCTGCAGGGCATTGCCACAATAGTTACAAGGTGAAGCTGGGAGGTAGAGAGGAGTAAGGGTTCCTCTCAGACTGCAAATCCCATCCCAGCTGCCAGCTCCGCATGGCACTTTCCATCAGGAGCCTCCCAAAGCACTCTGTAAGGGTGCAATTTTCCTCTTCCAGAGAAGGAACCTGAAACATGGTAATAAAGCGATTTGCTCTGCTGACAGGGGACCGGCAAACAAGGCAACGAAGCTGCTGGGCAAGGCTCTCCCCACAACACAGGGGAGTACGCAATGAAAACCAAAGTATCTTGGCTATCTTGAGGCAGCGATGTGCCCTTTTGGCCAAGAATGAAAATGGCCTGCTGGGGTGCATTTAAAAGAGCATGGCCAGCAGGTCAAGGGAAGTCATCCTCCCCCTCTGCTCTGCCCTGGTGAGGCCACATCTGGAGTACTGTGTCCAGTTCTGGGCCCCAAAGTTCAAGAAAGACAGGGAACTACTGGAGAGTCCAGCAGAGGGCTATGAAGATGACCAAAGGAATAGAGCACCTGTCTTACAAGGAAAGGCTAAGACACCTGGGTCTGTATAGCTTGGAGAAAAGAAGACTGAGAGGGGATCTTATCAATGCTTATAAATACGTAAAGGGCGGGTGTCAAGAGGATGTCTTTTCAGTGGTGCCCAGTGACAGGACAATGGCCAATGGACACAAGGTGGAACGCAGGAAACTCCATCAGAACATGAGGAGGAAATTCTCTACTTTGAGGGTGACAGAACACTGGAACAGGCTGCCAGAGAGGTTGTGGCATCTCCTCTGCAGATATTCAAAACCCGCCTGGATGCATCCCCATCCAAATTCCTCTAGGTGAAACTGCTCTGGCGGTGTTGTAGACTAGATGATCTCCGAAGGTCCCTTCCAACCCCTACCATTCTGTGTGATTCTGTATGGTCTTGCTGAAAAGCCCACAGGACTCCCTGAGAGATAAAGAGGTAAGTAACCCAAAGGCAGGCTCTACAGCCACACTCAGCAGGACTACGGGATTCATCAGTAAATACATATACAGAGGGGAATGGGTTCTCAAAGGGCTGCTGGAAGGGGATCCCACAGCTGACGTACCAGAATCTCAAACCACAAAGCTGCCAAGGGTAAGGCTAAAAGGAGCGATGCATGATTTACACTTTTTAATAAGATAGAGAAAACTGTGACATTAGGACTGAGTTGTAGCTGTGTCACAATTATAGTCTAAGTAGCCTACAGACAACGTACTTGCAACTATAAAGTGCATAAGAGTCCAGAAGAGAAAAAAAGAAGGAAAAAGATCAGAAAGCATTAATTAGGTGAATGCTTTTATTTTCAGAACCTGGTATGTTTGGCTTAAAACTTCAGATGATTTCCTGCCACAGATCATCAAGGAAAGGGTGGGGAGGACATGCCTGCAGTATCTTGTCAGGGACCTTTTTGTGCAGATGTCAGGTGGAGCTACATCTTTTTTTGCATGGTTTTTTTTTTATGACATGGTCATTTCAAGCCCATCCCCTGGCTGAGGGCGGATGTTACATTCCTGGCTGCAGGTCTTCTGCAGGCCAAGGACTCCCAAAGCACAGAAAGCACTCTTGTGTCCTTTGCTGCCAGGAAAGCATGTGCATTTGTGATTTCATGCCACAAATTGTTTGCAAAACAACTCCCTGCAACATCCCCAAAGCTATTATCCGTAGTAATTTTTGCAACTCTCTTTACACCTCTACCCTAAGGCCAAATAAATATGGTGAAATCAGGGCAAATCCAGGCCTCTCCTCTAGATCCTGTGGTCTGCTCTAAACAAAACACTAAAGTCTCCACACCAATGTACTAGGCATCTGTGGGAAAAAAACAATACATACATTACTATCATTTCCTAGTCCCCAAAACACATAGAATCATAGAATAGTCCGGGCCAGAAGGGACTTCCCAAAGGTCATCTAGTTTGGCCTCCTCACAGTCAGCAAGGACACCTCCAACTAGACCAGGTTGCCCAGGGCCTCGTTGAGCCTCACCTGGAATATCTCCAGGGGCCTCAACTATCTCCCTGGGCAACCTGTTCCAGTGCTCCACCACACCCTCATTGGAAAGAACTTTCTCCTAATATCCATTCTAACTCTGCTCTTCTCCAGCTTAAACCCATTGCCCCTCGTCCTGTCACTGCAGGCCTTTGTAAACAGGCTCTTCCCAGCCTTCCTGTAGGTACCCCTCAGGTACTGGAAGGCGTAATCCTTATATACCTTAAAACACACTTGTTTCACACTAGATTCAGCAGTCCTGGTACAGAAATTAGCTTTAGTACAGAGACCATGAATTTTTGAACAAGTAAAGCACCACACTTGCTAAGATGGAGTTGCTGCAGCAGCAACACACCCCGATGGTCGCTGGACCTGGAGAACCCCCCTGCAGCGCTTCACTCGTGAGATGCAAGTTCATCCCATTTCCCTTGATCTCGACCTCACCAGGTTTCAGATAAGCCTCCTGAAGCTGCACGGAGTTTTAGCCAGTCAGCAGCAGCCTAAGGACTGGTAGAATCATAGAATCATCTAGGTTGGAAGGGACCTTCAAGATCATCTAGTCCAACCATCAACCCAACTCTAATTAAAAAAAAAAAAAATCACTAAACTATGTCCCCCAGCACCATGTCAGCCTATCTTCTGAACACGTCCAGGGATGGTGCCTCAACCACTTCCCTGGGCAGCTCAATCCAAGGCTTGATAACCTTTCCCGTGTAAAAATTTTTCCTAATATCCAACCCAAACCTCCCCTGGCACAACTTGAGGCTGTTTTCTCTAGTCCTGTTGCCTGTGACTCGGGAGAAGAGACCGACCCCCACCTCTCTACACCCTCCTTTCAGAGAGTTGTAGAGAACAATAGTCTCCCCTCAGCCTCAATGGGGACAAGAGCCCACACAGGTGAGACTGCACTTAATTAAAGTAACTTGCCAGGTGACTCTAAGACACTTCCTTTGTGGTCTGCCATGACCCTGCCATCACCTACAAACACAGAAAACTGTTCAAATACATTAGCTTTTCTTCTCAGAGTGCCAGGGGACTTGACTCCTTATCAAACATAAGCGTTGATATGGCTCAACAGGAAATCAGATTTTACTCAGCACATATTTAGAAAAAAAATATGAAAAAGTCTCAAAAGCACCTTTCATCAAAGACTCATTTGCCACTTGAAAAAAATACCGTAATAAATACTGCATTCCAGACATTTCCATAGCTATCTGCATATGTATGGCGGCTGCAGGCTTGTAGGTTTGGGTTTTTTTGTTAACTCTAGCATCTCCTAGGGAGGTGAAGAGAAGGGCCAACTTCTCCTGAAGGGCTTTTCTCTCAGCATTGTCATCCCCTGTCATGGAACCATTTTTCTGAAATACTTTGTAGCCAAGACAAAGCATTGGGAAACAAGCAAAATCCCCAACCCACTATTATTTTTTAAGTCCATTTTCCACTGGATTACTATAAAACTGCTAGGCTTTTGTTTTTTATTATTTTTTCTGTAGGATAAGCAACAGCCTGCTGCAGCAACTGTTCCTTCAACCCTGCAGTCAGATGCGAAGCAGGACCCCAAGGAACAGCCCAGCAGGGTAATTCTTCTGTGGGCTCACAATGAGTGCACTTATTATGGGAGAACCTGTGGCTTCTGAAATTCAACAGTGCTGCGGTGGCAGAAGCTGGCAAACAGACCAAAAGGCCAATGTTTTCACAATTCATCACATTTCAGGCTCCTGTGGTACTAAAGTGGTACCTTAGGCACGTCCTAGATTGCAGTGAGGGCAGGACTGTGCCCAGCAGGCAAATCCCCGTGCCACTGCCATGTGTTTCTGGCAGATCGCACGCAGGGAGCTGTGCAATGACAGATTTTCCTCTATAATTTCTGTGGTTTGCTAATATCATTCCACCTGCAAGGAAGTGAAGTGAGAGGAGCCACAAGCAGATGGGAATGAGGTGGCACACAGACCCCGTTTCCCACTGTGCGCTACACATATTAAAAAAAGAGCCAAAACAGCAGATACTTAATATTTGCAAACACTTCTTCTGTAATTAGAACACAAATTCAACCTTTCCTTTGGCCGTTATGGCTCCTTTCCCAAGGCACGGCTGTTACTGACAATGCTTACACACGGCTCCTCTCTCCCTCTGTAGATCAGGTTTATCACCTTCCAGTAAAAGTCAGGAATGGCCTCGCTGCATTACGTTCTTGGCGATGGCATCTAGTCAAAGACACGTGGGGTTAGTGCCATAGCCCAAGATGATCAGGATGCTCATGGACCCCAGGGCTGCAGCCCCAGCCTTTTGTAACCCACCACAGCTTTTTTCTAACCCACCCCATGTAAGGATATAAGCTCAGGAGTTATAAAGGGCAGGGAAAAACTCTGCAGAAAAGATGCCTTCCTCACACTTTATAATGGTTATTTTGGGAATGTCAAATCTCGTGAAGTAGTTATTTGGGTGTGTTTTGTTGGCGTTTTTTTTTAAACTGATTTAATCTCAACTACATGCACATAAATGTGGAGTAAATCCACTGATTTCATCAAAGCAGTTACTGCAGATTTCAGAGCTCAGCCTAGATAAGAATCCAGATGCATATATACATACATATCAGTTAAGAAAAGAGCTGCCTACAAGCAGCCTGTCAAAGGATGGAAGAAACTCTGCCCAGTTCGGGGGCTGTTAATGCAACAAAAGGGATTATCTCAAAACTATACTGAGACCAGAAAATGCACTTGGCTTTGACATTTCACCCCGGAGTCTCTTTCTGGGCTGCAAACCTCCTTCTTGATTTCCAGCACTTACTTAAGATGACTCCCTTTCCCTCCATAAAAACCAACCCTCGCTTTCAAGCTGCTCTGAAGGAACTTTAACCCTTGCGTGCATGACTTAGAACCAAGTGTATACTCCGCCGCTGCTGTTCAGAGAGCGGGGAGCGCAGCCTTGAGAAAGACGATGCCTGCTGCCAGGTCCAAATGCTGAACACAAATATTTGATTCTCTCCTTTTTAAAGCTCCCCACAAGGCTCCCAGCCCCAGTTCCACACACGAGTTACCTGGCATGACACGCTTTTCGTGTTCCCGGGAAACACGCTGAGAGGAAGAGCAAAAAATTATAAAAAAGGCCAGTTCATCCCTGTTAAACTCATCGGGATGCACTCATTAGGGAAGCACTGGGCTTCCCTAATGGGGAGTAATTGACTGCAAAAAGCACGCTTGGCATGCCGTGCGGGCTGCTCCTGCCTCACTACCCTCAGTCAGATGGGGAAAGGACTGCTGGCAAACACAAACATGGCTCTTCCTGCCCCAAAAAGCACTCTCAGGCACCGAACTCCAGCAACGAGCAGTGCTGGCAGGGTTGCAAAGATGCTGTTTTATGAAAAAGGTCACATTTTCCAAGGCTGGAGCTGTTCTGGGCAGGGATAAGATCTGAACTTTTAAAAAATGTTTTCATCTGGAAAAAAACCCAGTGTGTTTGTATGTGGGTCCTAGTTTGCACTCAGATCACCCAGAACAGCCAGAAACTCAGAAGGTCCTGTGACCTGGATCACCCAGATTCAAAACACTGCCCCAGGCCAGGCTGAGAGCTGGGGACACAGTGAGGGAGTGCACTTGTAGGGTTCTGAGATTGAGGTCCTCACAATTCTCCAGCCATCAAAGCCCAAGTATACTGCTCTGGAATAACCGCACCCTACTGGTATCCCAGAAATTTTGAGAAGTTTACTTTGTACTGCCAAGCTTACTGCTGGATCGAGAATTTCTCTTGCAGCTGGTATGAGGGCAGGCTCAACTCAGCAAGCTACTGGCTGTCTAATTTCATGGGAGTGCAAGCATGGGCCTAGATCAGACTGCCACCACCAAGTGATCCATCAGGGTGTAGATCCCCCACTAACGATCCTAGAAAAATGCTGGTGCGTGGCAGATGGGCCTTGATGTCCCAACTCCCAGATGAGCATCCCTTGCAAAGAGGCAATTCTGGGACACATCCACCCACCATCCATTTCTCTGCTTCTTCACTGGTACTGAGTTTTGGGGACAAAAGAAAAACATTGTTTATATTGCCTGTCTCACAGCAATGATGACATGGAACTAAAATATTTTTTTTCTTTGTTACCAGAGGTTTTAAAAGACTTCAGGACTACAAGGTATAATATTTAGCCTACAAAATAAATCCCATTGGGGAAAAAAACCAAGCCTCACAGCTCAGAAATACCAGTGTGACAACCAAGTAATCGATGGCATACTTAACTTACTGTGTCTGTTGAAAAAAATGTAAAATTTTCATCAGAATTAAGAATCCTTTTCCTGGAATAAGGTCTGCAAGTCATAAATAGAAAGACACGGAGAACTATAAACACTGGCAGAATACATCCAATTTGGAAAGGTACCTCATGAGTTAGTGTTAGACTTTGTCCTTGGCTCTAAATTAAAAGCTATACGGGTCCATATTAAAGACACTTAGACATGATCAGCTAAGTCATCAAAGTGATTTACCTCCACTAGCAATGTAGTCCTCTAGTCAGAACACGATATAATTAGAGAAAATGCAGGAACTCTTATTTTCTTTATTAGAAAGAAAATATGTACAGAAATGAATGATTTCACTAACCTTTGAATGGCTATTTAACATTTGGACACATTTCCCTTCCCTTCCTTCCAATAACTCACGTGACAAACAAACCCACTTCATTGGAGTGTCTGAGTCCAAGATTTCCCTTCCAACAGATTCCTATCTGAAATATTTCCAGGTCATGCAGAAACTTTTCAGGTTTTTGATTACTATATGCATTATGGAAAGAAAATATTTTATAAATGAAAACTCCAATATAATTCCATAGGGATTCCACAGAAATTTCCTTAAATCTTACATACTTTAGTGAGGAAGGGTCCATATGCTACAGTTTTAATTAAAATAGAATCACTGAACATTTTAGGTTGGAAGGGACCTTAAAGATCATCGAGTTCCAATCCCCCTGCCATGGGCAGGGACACCTCCCACCAGACCAGGTTGCTCAAGGCCCCATCCAGCCTGGTCTTGAACACCTTCAGGGATGGGGCATCCACTAGTTCTCTGGGCAACCTGTTCCAGTGTCTCACCACCCTCATAGTGAAAAATTTCTTCCTAGTATCTAATCTAAATTTACCCTCTTTCACTTAAAAACCATTACCCCTCATCCCATCACTACACACGCTGATAAAGAGTCTCTCCCCATCTTTCCTGTATGCCCCCTTGAGATATTGGAAGGCTGCTATAAAGTCTCCCCAGAGCCTCCTCTTCTCCAGGCTAAACAATGCCAACTCTCTCAGCCTGTCTTCACAGGAGAGGTGCTCCCACCCTCTGATACTCTTTGTGGCCCTCCCGTGAATTTGCCTCAACAGGTCCATGTCCTTCTTGTGTTGAGGACTCCAAAGCTGGACACAGGACTCCAGGTGGGGTCTCACCAGAGTGGAGTAGAGGGGCAGAATCACCTCCCTTGACCTGCTGGTCACTCTTCTTTATATATGGCCCAGGATGCAGTTAAAAAAATACTAGAATTTCTGGAATTCTACAGCAAGCATATAATTTCCCATTCAATTCCATTGGAGGTCTCCTAAAACTTCATATAAGAAACTATCTTCTATTAAATTTCACAAGGCAATTTTTTGAGGGCATCTTATTAGCTTGTAAAAAAGAATTCCTCTTTTAATCAACACGACCAAGTAGATAATTTCTATGAGATAACATTAACTTAATTTATTACTATTCTTTAAAAGCAGTATCTTTACATATCTGTATTATTTTCAGGAGCGGAATAAATGCATATGAAAATTTTCCTTTAACCTAATACATCACAATGAAACCAAAAATCTTTCCAATATAGCCATTAATGCTTATGCTCAACACAAATTTAGCTATTTCCTGAATCGATTGTACATGGCCAAAACGCACCATGTTTCTCAAAAGCATGTTTTAAATTTAGTTAAAATAACGCAAGACTGCAGTCTAGACCAAACGCGCCATGAGCTAATCCTTTTCAGCTTTGCAGAATCATTTCGGCTTTTATTCCTACATCTTTACTGCTTTTTGCCAATATATCTGGCACTAGCATCTGGGTGTTTCTTGCCTGCATTAACAGAGGATGGCTGCTTTGATTTCTCCTTAAAGTGTTTAATAGGGGTGGGCAAGCCTTCAAAAGCTGGGAGCTTAGGTTTGGATACGCATCTGAAAGGTAGAGGCTTGCAGCCTTTAGCCTTTATACAAGCAGTTAATTCCCATTAGTTGATGAAAACTCTCTCTGCTCTCTTCCGAAGGGCAGAGTGGAGTCGTTATCCCTGGGATAGGGAAGCAGAATCAGAGCTGCTGGCCTCAGCCAAGGTCCCAATCTCCTCGCCTCCAGCTGCAAACCCTTTTGCAGGGATAGACATCCCTCAGGGTAAGAAGGGACCAGGTTGGGGCTGGGGTCTGGCCCCTTGACGTCACACCTGATGCCCTCCCAGTGCTCTCTGGTCCACGGCTGAATTATAGGGAACAATAATCCAGTTTGCTCTTTCTGAATTTTGGCTGCTCCATGGCCCTTACAAGAACAGCAGCAATAGAATAAGGCACTAAAATCATGGTTTTGTTCAGTAAATGGAACACGTATGACTTCGATTCCACATCCGAATCCCAAATGAGTTGTGGATTTAAGTTGAAAGCAGGCAAAGAGTTTTAATTATGTTGATGAATTGAGATCAGGGAGCAGATAAACTGGATCCACAGAGTCAATGAGACTTTCACAGCTGACTTCACTGGGGTTGAGGTTTCACTCCAATTGAAGAGAAGCTTCTTCTGCAAATAAGATGGTCCCTTATTGGATCTGAGCTAATACTGACAGAATGCTGAACAGGTAAACAGGAATGCAGCTCCTGGTGAACGTGTAGCTTTCAAATAACCTTAAAGAAAGGGCTAGCAAAGGAAATTGAAAAAGACAGCACCACCCTATTACACGATTGGTCTTAAAGAAAATGATGTGGAGACCATAATCTGCTCCCCAAAAAGAGAAGTCCCATCCTCAAGTGGCTGTTTTATAAGCCAAGGAGACTGCTGAGGAATATTCAGGTTCATAAAAATTACAGCACATTCCATTACCTACCAGGTTCTTTTTCAATTATAAAAGTTAGTAATGTATGAAATTACACTAATTGGTACAAATGCATTAGCACGAAGAATCAAAAACATGCTCAATGCAAAGGCAAAACTTCCATATGGTCCCTGCTTTGCTATGGCACGGGGAAAGCTTTAACATGATGTAAAGTTCCTGAAAAAATACAACTGCACTTTTTTTCTGGATGTTGGCTTTCTTGCAGATTTTTAGATAGACTAAAGCAAATGCCATCCTGTATATAGCAGTGATCTCATTTTCTACTATTGACAATTAGGGTTGCAACATCAACTTCTGATCTCGTGAGGAGCTGGTGGAAAAAATGACAGCAACCCGTAATTGCCTGTGCTGGGAAAGAGTAACTGTGTGCTCTGCAACCCACTCGTTGCGATATCCACCATGAATGAGTTGCCATAAAAATGGTGCAGGTAGTGCTGGATTGCCTATTGCTTTCAGCAAATTGGAAATAAGCCATGTAGCAATGTTTTGGTTGATTTGTTCATTCGTATGAGGTTGTGAAAACAGCTTGAGTCGTCCAGCTATAATACAGCAGCCAGTACGATAAGAGTAGCCATGATAGATGAGGAAAACCAGAAATTGTTCTGGTAGGAAAGGCTCCATCCCATATGGTGAGAGCAACCCCAGCTCTGATGATATGTCAGTGGGACAGGCAGCTCCTGGATTGGCACAAGAGCTTGTGTTGCCTCTCCAGTTTCTGCATCTGAAGGGCAACGCACAGCAAGGACTAGTGCTCCTCTTTCAAGTTCAGACAAATTGTTCATGGCTCAGAATAACTGGATGCACATCGTTGTTCTTGATTTTCAAACAATTAGGCTGTCTGTGATGTTCAGAGCAGCATTAGCAGATATGCAGTAAGCATAACTGCATCTACATTTTGAAGAGGGAAAAGCCCACAGTGGTTTAAGTCTTTCACTGACTTCCAGCTATTTACTGTGATGCCTCTTTGGAAAACCAGGCCTACAGAGTTGAATCCTGTCCACAACTCTCAAAATAAATATTTCACACCCCTAGCCCTCCTGAAAACAAGTTTTCCCCTCACAAGGATAAGAAAACAACAACAAAATTAAAATTTTAAGTTGAAAGACAATAAATTGCTTTCCTATGATTTTTTTCAGGCTAAAGTAATACTATTATTTAAAATTTCCAATTTAAACAAGTGTTTGTGACACTCAAATGAAAGCTAAATATGAGAAATATTTTCTCCAAATATTTCTGTTTTGCTAAAGCCAATTAAAGAAAACATTCAACCATTTTGACTTAGCTTATATCTCTCTTCCCTGAGGCACGGCTGCAGACAGAAGAGGAATTGTTCCAAATATCCATCAATCCCCAGAAGGCAAAGCCCAGCCACATAATTAGGCATCAAGCAAAAGGCTTATTCCTTGTTCTTTACTATTTACAACATCTTTTACATAAATCCTTGGTTCCTTACTTAACTTTTAGAGAAAAGAAAACACTTGACATTTTTCCCAGGTAACTACTGAGCAGCACTGAATGAGGACTTCAGGCTGTGACACACATACCTAACTGTCACTTCCATAAATATTAATAAAAGGCTATTACTTGAAACAGAGATAGAAAAGCAGCTTCCAGCATAAGCCCAAAACCGTAGATCATCGAGTTCTTTCCATCTAATCGAAGACTTTTGTCTAAGTAAAGCTGAACGACAACCTCTGACTTGTTAACTGAGTTTTAAAGAAGGAATGGCAAAGGATAGGAAAAGCCCCCTTCAAGATATAATATAAGAAAACTGCTAAATCAAGAACACAGGCCCTCCTAAAGTCATAATTATTATGCCGCATTCCCAAGGGTAAAAAAGAAAAAACCCAAAAACAAACCAAAAGCCCACCCTGTATTATTTTTGTTCTGCCATAGTTATGAACGTTTGCAGAAGGCCCCCTCCCTCACCACTCATCATTTTGCACCCAGAGGATGTAAGAGGGCTCCTTTCTTGGTGACTCAAACCAAGAGCTCAGCTCTCTCCAGATCCTTTGGCTGGAAACCAAAGGTTTGCCTTCCCTTTCCATGCCAGCTGCCTGCCACCCAGCCTGGGGTAAGAGTGAAAACCAAATATTGCAAAGCAGGACATGAGTGATCTCAGTAAAGTATGAGATCTGGGGACTCCGACACAGACTTACTCTGGAGAAATCATTTAATCCTTCTGCCTCAGTTTTCCTGCTTGAAAAAAAAAAAAAAAAGCAGCGACTATCAATTACCTACTTTGTAGGTCACATATTTGCAAAGCCCTCAGGGAGAAGAAAAGCATTATACAAACTATATGCACACATGTTAACGCTGATTAATTTTCTCTGCGCAAACATATCCTTTTTTCTTCTTCATTGCCCCTCCTCTCATTATATCAGCAGTCTCATCTGGAGGAGGACGAGGAACTGCTGACGGCTGAAGTATTTTCTGCAGTTGTTCTTTTGAGATTCAGAAATGCAACCACTCAACACAGCCCTGTGTTCAGCTGACTGTTTCCTTAATAGCTTTGCGCTTTCATGTGTTTCCTCATTTTCTGTTACATGAATTTAAAGCAATCTGATTTCCAAGTTAATTTGAAATGATGCAAGATCCATTAGTTGAGGGTATCATTTGCGAAATAAGTCAGAGGGACAACTTTCACTCACTATACTTGCAGGTATACTCTCAGCAAACAAGAGCAGAGCTGGTGATGTGAATAAATTCAGCAGAATTTGACCCAAAAAGCAAGTATATAGTAGAGCACAGAGATACAGCCTAACTGCATTAGCAGCTTATAATAAATGCAGCATTTCCTACACAGCCCAAGTTATACACCAATGAGCAGCCCTTTGTGATAGCACTTATACAAATGACGACCAGTTTTGCAAAAGACCACCTATAAGCATTCTTCTTAGGATTTTTGGATCCACATTTTCTGAGGAATACAATTTAAACTATTGTTTCAGTTATCACAAAGTAATCCAGAGTGAAATTGAGGACTTGAGCTTTGTCAACAGCTCCACAACGGCAGTTCCCGTTAGAGATAACAGATGCTGACCCTCTGCACCCCAGGGTAGAATTGGGCTTTCTGGCTTTCAATATCCAAGAATGACCATTTATGCTCATAGCTGGGACAAACTGCACGGGCACAGGTTGCCCAGAGAGCTTGTGGAGATCCCTCCTTGGAGATAACAGAAAACTGTCTGCACACCGTCCCAGGCAAACTGTAGGTGGCTCTACTTGAGCAAAGGGTTTGGACCAGGTGACCTCCAAAGGTCCTTTCCCACCTCAACCACCTTGTGATTCTGTGAAATGTGTAATGGGTCTGGTGCGTCTTGGATGAACGTCCTTTGATTACCACCACAGCCTCTGGTCTGGATACTGTAGAGATGTTAGAAGTAACATCTCGAAGTTGTTGTTGAGTAAACGCAATTGGAAGCACCCATACTGCTGAAGTGACAATTGTTAGAGGCTGGAAGCTGAGGAAAATACCAGGGCAGAGGCTGAGTGATGGAGAAATGGCTGGCTTTTCCTCATTCTCTTCAGTAACTGCAAATCCACCCCTTTAGATGTGTATGCAGCCAACAGCTTACAGGTGGGAGGTCATGCACACATTCCATCACTGAAGCCAGTAGCCTTTTAAGACAGTAGCAGCCACCTTTTACTGACCACTGAATTTAGTGGGAAAACTGAGCAATACCACAATAAAAATATGACGGTTAACTTTTCAGCTGCTGTCCTTAAAGTAAAAACATTGGACAATTTAATGGACAATTTAAGTTGATAATGCTACCAAGAAAAAGAGTCTTGGAGGACAAGAAACACCACTTATCTCTGTGTTGAGCTTTCAAGCACACCAGAAAAAAATCTGTGTTAAAAAAAAGGAAGAAAGAAAAAAAAAAGAAAGATTTTGGGTAGCTTTGCTCCTGCCAAACAATCTGCTCTCAACAAACTATAAAATCTCTCATGCTATCACGCCAAAACTCAAAGGCAGAGAACATACTGACTAGCAATACAATGTTTGTAGTATTGTAAAAGGGAAGAAGCAATCATGCCTGCGTTCAGAAAATGGGATGGTGGTCTCATTAGAAAGGAATTCAATTGCAATAGTTACCTCGGCATGTAAAGGACTCGCTCTGCCACCACAAATCCCACCCTGAAGAAGAGGTTGCTGGCTGGGATGAATGGGAAAACCAGGAACAACAAGCCAACCAAAACTTCTTTGTGTTCCAGTTTCTGCAATAACACAAAATTAAACAAATATCAACTAAAAAAATCCAACTTAATTCACCACTAACTTTCCCCTTTTGAGAATCTTATCCATTAAAAAAACCAACTTAGAAAAATGTTTGATATGTTTTGCATTTAAAAGAAGTTATTCCGAGATACTCTTCTAACCCATTTAAACACTGTGCTTCTGATATGGCCAGAAAGTGCACAAACACTAACCACAGCGTGTACTGGCATCTATAACCACCCTTGGCATCTTTTCCAAGGTCAGCTCTATTGTATGCAGCTCTCTTGAGATGGCATAGGTAGTACTTAAGACGTATCTCACATTGGTAATATGTAAGTATAGAATAGTGTGAATGTATGTATTAGCATGTCTACCACAGTGTGGCTGTATGTAAATACACAAACACGTATCCCATACACACAGACTGCTGTGTGCCATCCCAAATGTTTATAACTGAGAAAAAGCTGTTCAAACAGTCACATTTTGTGTAAAGAAAACCAGGCCCAAATGGCACATGAATCCAGTCACTTTATCCCTTTCGAGGCAGGATCTAAACTTGAAACGATACTTTTGCACACAAGGTCTCCGTACTCACACGGAGTTGGAAATTTGAGACATGCTAGATGTTAAAACTAATGTTTTTGACTTGAGCTCAGTTAATGCCCTTCACTTAAGCTCACTTCAATGTTGGCTCACTCTTTGAGGAGAAATCCAATTGTCACATGCAAATTCAAAGCAACTGTGATCTGTGTGGCCAACAGAACCTCGGAATGCCACCGCTGCTCCTGACTCGGTGAGACCCAAGGCAAGTTGAGTTTCAGCTTTAGCTCCAGGCTTGAATCCAAGCTCAAGAGGCTTGAATCAGCTCATGCTTTTCTCTTGATGACCTTAAAGAATGACATCAGGCTGGCAGAAGCATAGCATTAGGTCTGTTGAATCACCCAGGCTACACGGCTGCCTCCTCAGCCCCCTTCTGCAGCCGTTGGGAGAAGCTTTGTCATGCTTCAGAAAAGATGCAACCAGAATCACTCAATGTGATGCAGCACTTTCTAATTGTTGCAGGCAATTTCTCAACTTTGGAGAGAGCAAATTGATCTCTCTTTACTGGAGGGATCTAAATTTAGAAATGTTGAACACTATTTTTGAGTAGAGGAACAGAGCCTGATCAACGATGCATAGCCAAGCAGTACAACCTGTCTTGCTTTTGCACAGCTACAGGCCATGACACCAGTTACCACTGGCCCAGTCAGTGTCTGACATTCAGAAATTCCAGTATTAAAATATATTCATCCTATTCTGTGGGAAAGAGTAGGAACACTTTGAGATACCATCCCTGGAGATATTCAAAAGACGGGTTAGTGGCATGGTATAGTGATTTTATTTTTCATCAGAGTTAGTTTGATGGTTGGACTAGATGATCTTAAAAGGTCCTTTCCAACCTGGACAATTCTATGGTTCTATGATTTTCTACGGGTGCCAAATGCAAGGGTACACGTCAGGAGGTTCTGATGTTTCAGGATCAACGAAAAGGTGCACTGGCTTCCCCTGGCTCAAAGAGGAAACGTGAGGCAAAGAGAAGAGCAGAATTCACATCTCCAGACTTTTTTTATCAATATCTGGTTTAACCAGTACAATAGTTACCTGCTTCTATTAACCACTTTTGCGGTCCCTTGGAATCACAGTTACTAAGTGCCTTCCTGCAGTCACAACACCACCTAAAATACATTATTCCCAGAGCTGAAGCTGACACCAATCCATAAAGCTGATGAGCAGAGGTGCCCAGTAATGGGTCATTTTAGTTTGTAATTACAATAGAAAATTGAATAAGAAAAAAAAGGATTAAAAATGATTTCTCAGCTCTGAATGTAAATTATCAGTCCTAGCTCAACTCCAACTTCCTTCTCACCCAGCTCTGGACATATGCTCCATTTTTCTCCTGCCATTTGACACTACTTTCCCACCTTGTTTGGCCTAACTATGGTGCCCATTTGCTGCACTGCTCTACCCCAGGATTTTAACAACAAAGACCTGGAGGCAGAAGGAATTATATTGGGCCAAAGGGAGTACACCACTAATGCATAAAGTGTTCTCTGTCCCCAAGATATACTGCTGCTTTCAAATGAACCAGCTATCAACTATTTCTCTGGTTGTTGCTCGTTAAGTCAATAATTGGGAAAGCAACCTCTAGTTAACATCCCTAGGAAGGACACGGCGTTATTCAAGGCTGCAGGCTGCAGATAAGCAAGGGAAACAATGCTGGAGAAAGACAAATAAAACCCTTACATAAAATGGCAAAGAGGAAAATGTGGGAATTAGCTCGGCTGAAAGAGAAAATGGTATCGTGTGCCCGCTCTCCCTTCACAAGAAGTCACAGCTCCAGACTAATGCCATTGAGGGCTGCCAGCCCTGTCCCTCAGGGAGGCCACGGAGACAGGAGCCCAGCACTCACAAACCAGCCTCATGGAGCAGCAGAGCCCTCTGTGGCATGACTTATTTCTGAAACAAGAAACATCTGGCAGCACGCTTCTTAAAGCACACGGTTCAGGAAGAGGCTTTTGTGAAGAGCTAGGTCTGTAAGACCAGGCTTCGGATGATTTTGTGCCACCCGAGGTCATGCCTACCAGCCAGCAGGTCAAACCGCTGAGTTCACGTTGTGGTCACTCTAGAGGTCAGTTTGGGTTTCTCTCCTCTACCCAGCCATTAGCTTTTCCAAAATTTGTACAGGCACTTCGTGTATTTGACACCTTGGCCCTGTGTCTGGGTCCTGCCAGGGAGGAGAAGCTGGGGAGAGCCCCTGTGCAAGAAGAATAGGTGGAGTGGTGGGGTTAGTGGTCATCTGAAACTCATCTGTGGCCATTCACAAGACAGTATGCTCTGGCTGCTCATAGTTGGGCCTTCTACTGGAGGAAAAAGTTACCCTATTCACAGCTAGATCTTATTTCATGCTTCCTTAAATAATTTCTATTGACCATTTGGCTTCTGAGCAAAGCAGCCTTTGCCCTGACCCACCTGATGCACGTTCTTCTATTCCAGCATCGCAAGGCCTGGAAGCACAGCAGAGCTCTCTGTCCCTGCCTTCCCAGCAAGGGATCACTTAGACAGCTGAGAGAAAACCAAAAAAAGGACAGAAACGCAACTACCATGTGTTAAGAGGATCATGTACCACAGCTAATAACCACAGACAGCTAAAAGCTAACACCACAAGTCTCGTATGAAACTCTACTCTCCTTGATCATTTCCCTATCAAACTTTACTTAGCCCTGGAAGGGCTGATAGATTGATAAATAAGTAAACAAGCAGGACAGAATGGCACAAGAACATCAGGGACTGGAATTGTGGAGCTGCAGGAACTGAGGGCAGCAGGATCTTCCATCCAACACAAGCCATAGAAGATGCCCTCCACATGTTTTTTAAATAAAACAAACACAACCAGTAGCTTGTTACGTTTTTTGTGATAAGGGAAGGGAGAAATATCGGGACCATTCATTTGGTTTAACTACTCTGGTCACATGAGCCCACTTATGAGACGGCTCATCCAGATGCCCAGAGCAATAGTAAAAGCTTTTGAAGAGAGGCAGACATTTTTTGTTTGTCTTCCTTTTTCCTTAAAATAAAAAAGTTACGTCTAGAAATTAAAGATCACTTCATTCCTTTTACAGAGACGTGTCTTTTCCTTTTAAAGATACATATAAAATTTATCTTCCTATCTGTCACAGAGATCTTGGGGAGGTGTGGGGGGAAGCACCTTTGAATTAACTTTGGAATGATTCCTCTTGTTAAAGACAAGCTGACTTCAAATAAAAATAATATTCGTTATAGCAGACAGTTTGGTGGCAGGTTTCACATTAACATCTACCTTTAATTACGGCTTTATTATATTGCAACCCCCCAAAAACCAACCCCCCAAAACAAACCAAAAAGCAGGAAGAAGCATTTTTTTAACCTGCTACTTTTCATAGACATCACAGAACTAAAGAACACCACTTCTTCTCCCAAAGGCAAGGCAAAAAGTTGTCACACTATCTCAAACGAAATACCAAAGAATCACTCCAAGGCCAAAACCCATCAACACTGCAATAAATCTCAAAAATTGCTTCCTTGGCAATTTGTGGGAAAAGGAAGAAAGTATTGAGTTTACAACTCTAAGAGATCTTCCCATATTACACAATAAATATTTTCTGACTACTGTTAAACCACAAGTCTTCTACAAGCCAGAGCCCACCAAGTATGAGCGCAGGAGGTACGCAGATTACTTCGACCTATCTGTCATAAACTATGGATTTGCATAAACCCACTGTAAATTCCCCATCTTTCCCATTGAGAAACCATCGTTTGAGGTGCCAGACCCATTAAGTCTGACACTGTGATGGCAGGACTTACATTCACATCCCCTGACACCTCCAAGGGCTGAGTTGTTGGAAAGTAGAGCCATGAATACGACCTTCCCTCTGGCTAGACAAAGTTGCACCTCAGGGAAGACAACAGCTGGGCAAACAAGTCCAACCTTGGCATGTTCTACCTTGGAAAGTTTCTGAAGGTATTTATACATGCTTGTCTGTCTGATGGGAAGGTGGCAATCAAATGGGTTTAATTTCTTCCTCTAAGAGTTTATTTTGAGAATGAGGCAAGTGTCACCTCTCCACCATTGAGAACCAACAGCTCCATGGAGTAAAGACTTCCTTCCTACGAAGCATAAATCACCCTCTACCAGCAAGCTCTGGATGGTCAATTGAAGCCAGTGAGATGTTATGCTTGGAACATCTGACTGCAAATGCAGAAAAGCTGGTATTCAGGGAAGCCAGTAGTGCAGGGCTGTATAAAAGCAATGAATGCTATTACACATTTTTAAATGCTTGCAGGCCTAGGAAGCAAGTGCATTATCCATAAAATGAGACACAGAAGCTACCTGACTGTCTGTAGACCACAGACAGAGCATAACTCTTCTTGGGTTTATTGCTAACATCGATTTGTGCAAGCCCTTAGTGCAGGCTGCACACAAAGTCGAAGACCATCTCTTCTGTGGCCAAACAGGAGGACACTGTGGGTCTATGGCTGTTTTGCTCTGCTGTGTGTGCCACCACAACCAAGCGAATGGTGCCAAAAGTCAGATATCAACAGATGGTCTGAGAAACTCAAACATTTGGTAAGGAAAAGGTAACTGCCCAGCTTCCAATCTGGCTCAGACACCAGGCTTAATCAGCTTGCTCCTACAAAAAGAGCCACAAATTCTGTAATCACTACATTTTATCAGTTTTAGTCTTTCATCTCATAAAAAAACCCCAAACCCAGCATCTTCAATAGCACCAGCTGCTTGAACACCAGGCTTAGCAACTCACTATCTTCCCAAAATAGCTCAGTTTTCTGATCATCTAGTTCTGATAACATCACCCACAGTTATTACCCACTAGAATTAAGCAAATTTTGTATTTCACAGATAGTCCAAAGCCATGGAGATTTATAATACTATTTTGACCTTCACTGCCCACTGCTTATTAACTGGTATGTTGGTCCTATTTCCAGCATTCAGCAGCAACAAAAACTGCTTTCCAGTTCACCACCAGCAGCACCTATTCAGGAACCAGTGCACAGGAAAACAAGCACCAGACAGATACAGAATCAAAACCCCTGAAAGTATCATTGGCTTCCTAACATGGGATTATCTGAAGACAAATCCATGGCACATACCTCAAGCTGCCCTAATGAAATCATCCACTCTCCATTTCCATAAGGAAATAAGTACTGGTCTGTACCACTAGGTACAACAGCCTGTTTTTCAGAATGCTGAAAGTGCCTAAAAACTCTTTTTACTTCAGTAGGAACCGTGGATGCTCAGACATTCTGGAAATCAGGCTCTAAATTATGGAATAAAAGTGGAAAGTAGTTCTTTTGCAATCCCATAACCCACATCAGGGCACAGAACTGTATTCTACTGACATTTCACTTTTTATTTTAGTATCTGAAAGTAAAATTTTAACATCTACTATGTTCTTTTTCCCTGTAGAGCTCAGCTACCCATCCACTCAGCTGCATGTCTGCAGTCTTTCTTATCCAGGTTTCTAAAGTTCCCTGAAGATATAAACTCATTTTCCCAATCCTTAACCTCTGCAGCCTCTAATTCTGCTTGTTGAGCCGATTTGAGCAGGATGCAGGAGTACACGCATCTTTGAAAGAGAAGTGGAACATTCCAAAAGGAAATAGGTAAGTCAACAAACTGGTCCAGGAATTAAAAAAATGCTTTTGACCTTGAGGTTGTTTTTCTCCTCTTCCCTTTCATTCTGTGACCACAGGCTGCTTCACTACAGGGAGGGAGGGAGGAAAAATAAAAAACTAAAAAAGGTAAAATTTAAACACATGCACATCGGTTGTGGTACATAACAGCTCAATCTTTGTAAAAGCAACTCTGTTCATGGAGAGTTTGTTCTTGGGAGGGAACAACAATCAAGAGGATCCGGATAAAAATCACACAATAGTTTTTGGCACACAAAAGATTAACTCAGACCAACCAGGAACAATGAGTATCTTGGACCTCATTCCTCCTATCCTCTCCTCACCCTATTACTGTGTCATTCCTGAGCCTTCCAGCTCTGAGCTTGTGTTGGAATATTAAAAGAAGAAAATGGTAGAAAACAAAAAGGTATATACGAAAAATACAGTAATTCAGTGTTAATATGCTGAAATTGGCAGAACTACCTACCCCTATGAAAACTACCTCCCTAGTGTGACAAACTCCTGCAGGAGTTAAGAGCCTTTTTGGTAAGCTGCTGAATATCTTCATGGTGAGCCAAATCAGAACAACTTCACCTATGGTTGTATTTACTCAGAGTACCACACTCCAGACCTGTTATTTCAAACATCTACCAAGGAAAAAAAAAAATAATCTGATGCAAAAAAGTATGCTGATAGTTCTTCTGTTTGCTTTTTTAATTCAGAATGGCAATCGCATACAGACAGAAACCTGAGAAAGGTTTCTTCTTGTGCTTGTTTGTTGCCTGGCACAGCAAACACCCTGGGAAGGCTTTCGTGTTCCTTCCAGCCTCACCAGGGACCCACAGCTGATCCGTTTGCAGCACTTGACAGAGCAGAAACGCAGCCAGCAAGGCAGGCAGGGCACACACAAGGGGCTTCTCCCCCCCCCTGCCTCGATCCCTCCCTCCAGCTTTCACTAAACAGAGTCTTTCTGGCTTATTACTCTCTCCCCGCAGCAAACACTAACAACAGAAGCAGCACAGAAAAAAACCCCTCACCGCTAAGGATTAAGAACATCAGTCCTGACCTTCTCTGTATGTGGAAGGAATTCAAGTGGGCCCTCAGGAAAATGAAAGCAGGATTTATTTTAAATGGACCTTTTATGAAAATGACTGTGGTTTCCAGCTTGTCAGATAGACTCCGTCGATAAATAGCCTTATTCACCTTGCCGTGCCTTTGAAGCAGGTATTGTTCTGGAAGTGTTGTGGCATATGAATTTCTCTAGGCATACTTTTTAGCTGTGCCGATACTACTGTAGAATATTATACGAGAAAGGTCCGTAAGCTGTGATTTATTAATGAAATGCCAAACCTGGGCAACGAGGCAAAGGTCTCAGGAGTGCAGGGTAAAGTAAATAGCACGACAGAATGCACATAATGAGTGCTAGCAAAAACACAGAAACATGCACACAAAGAGAAGATACAAATGCGTTCCTCTCCTTGATGGTATTAAATGTTGTCAGCTAAGAAATACAGTCTGCAAGTGACTAAGGAATACTTAGATGATATTCATACATACAAACCAGCAGACAAATGGCAATATCATACCAATTACAGCACAAATTAAAGTCATAATAATTTGGTATAAAATGCCTTATCTTGGCTCAGAAGCAGTATGCAGAGAAACACAGAAGTAGCAGTTCCTTAAAATCAGACCTGAAGTAAAAAACAACCAACTGTAGCATAGGACAGAACAGGATAAGAATATGTATCTCAGTTGCATGTAATGCATACGACCTGAAAATCATCACAATTTCCGGAACCATATGTAGCCATGTCTCACAATAGCAGCAAAGCATGTTCTTTAAAAAGATATATCCTAGAGGACACTAGAGATTTTTTAATTTTTTTTTTTTAATTGATATGAAACTTAAGTAGCACTCCCTCCTCAGACGTGAGCAAGCTGTTGCACATCGTTATGCATTCCTGCTGAACAACTACAAGGTGCTGTGAACCACCATACAACCCCTCCATAGCGTTGGTCCCGAGTATAAATGTATGAGGGCCAAGTAGCATAAGGTGCAATAATTCCCCCAGACTGTTCCAAATTAGTTTTCCAGATCACCTTCCTCTGATTTACCCCATCACACATGATCTTCCTCACTATCAACCTTCCATATATCAAGCACCACATGGAAAGTAGAATCTGATCCATCATGTGCTCTGTACATATGTTCACAGCTACAATTACAGGACAAACTGCATTTTAATCACACTGCTAATTAAGCAGTGACCTAAAAATGCCACGCAGAGTGGCGTTTCAGACATCTGAAGGGTTTTCCTTTCATGCTTATTGAATTATTATGACATGCCAAAGAAATAACTGCCACCCTGACGATATGACCAAAACTGCTGTCCTCTCTCCAGTCCACCAGGTGCTCGCTGTTTCTTCCAGCACAGAAAGACAGCGTTATGGGCCCTTGGGTATGCTGGTGGCCATTGGAAGCATCAGACAGATTATTTCTCTGGCCCTGTAACTGGTGTGCTTGGCAACCAAAAAGAGATTGCTTCATCCATTTCACTGCTACCTTTGTGATCTCTCTAGTCACAAAGCTGGAAGACCGACCACGTCTATTCCTTGCAGCTGAGGCTGTGTTCAAAAAATGAGCAATCAACAAATCTCATCCTCTTTTCCCAACTATTATAATTTTCTATAGGATGCAGGCATTTGCAATAGCACCTCCAGCCTCTGTCACATCCCCAGCATGCTCCTTGAAGCCCAGCCAGGCTGGATGAGGGAGTTCACCCCAAAAAGCTGAGCAGAACCTGAGGATTTTGAGACCCGACAGTGACTCCTGGTGCCTTGGCTAAAACAAGAGCTCAAGAGAGGCCAATGGGTAGAGCGTGCTGGGCATCCGCATGGGGAGAAATCAAGTCTCAAAAGCTTTCAAAGAGCTGCTGAGCGATGGACTGCAACTTTGGCACGCTAGTCACTGTGAAAAAACATCTTAGCCAGAGATGACAACAAGGTCTCTTACTCCCACAGTGGGAGGTGCAGCAAGGAGACAGGCATTAATTATCACATGTGGCAGGGATGGCTGCAGCAGGAGACAAGCATGGCTGTGCACCTAAATACCATGCAGAGCAACAAGTCCTTCTTGGGGAGCTGCTCAGCAGGAGCTCTTTGGCCAATAAGCAAGAGGAATTAGCACTGCGCACATGAAATGACTCAGCTAATGAAAGTTGTATACAAGGAGTTAATAAAGTGATTTTTCAAGTGACTTCCTCATTATGTAAGAAAGAGAACAACAGTGGAAGTGCACATGCAGAATCAGGAGGGAGGCTGCTCTGTCCAAACAATAACAAACTGGAGAGTTGTCTTCTCCCTTTCTGCTGTCTTCAGCATAAAAACTCCCATCAAGTAACAAACATGTTCCAAGCAAAGCACTTATGGGTAGAAATCTTGCACTGCTGCTTCTCCTTCTGCAGTACAATGTTCACAAAACGAAACAGAACAAGAAAGCTTCATGCTTTAGATGTCCTTTATCAGCACTACACATACATGCCAACAAGTTTATTACCCTAATCACAAATGTCAACAACAAATTAGGCCTGTTTAAAATTCAATGGCAACAAAGGCAGAAATCCAATACATGCATTCTCTAATTACAGTCCATGTAATATATTCTGCAAGTCTCCTGTGAGCTTGTTTTGTGGATGCACAAGCGTCGCCTCGTGCCACTGAAAATCAGTTCGGTGTTCACTGCACAAATGTCGTCACTTCTGCCAAAATCTTTTCTACCTTTGCCATTCTCCATGCCACAGAAAGTGTTAGTGCCAGCAAGAACGAATATAGGGTTTTGTCTTCTCTTACTCACGCACACCTACATACTCAAACAAAAGGCACACAGACTCTGTGCTTGTACACTCTAAAACCATTCCTTAGAAAATTGCAAGCTACCGCTTCCAGGTTAGGCTTTGCAATGAAGGAGGAGAGAAAAATGGCTGCTAAGTCAAGTTTTATATGTTTGCTTCAAAAAGAAAGAACATCCTACACTTTATGAAATGGGGAAACACCAACTGATGCGTCTCACGCCACCTACAAGCTTCAAAATAGCAAGAAGAGGCCTCTCTGGGGCTTGACTGAAAGATGGTCCTTCCCAATAAGGAGGGCAATTCATATCAAAGGCCACCACTGTTGCATTTGGAAAGAAGCTTTCTTAAGAGCCTAATATAATGAATTGTGCCTACAGTTCAGGTGTCCTGAACTTCCCTCTCCTTGCTGTAGAAGACATTCCTCAGAGTGTCCAAAGCTAATCAGGATAATTTATTTCCAGGAAATGGGTCTCTTCCTACTGTTTGGTTTCCTCAATAATTCATATTACTCAGCACAACACAATCATCCCCGTACAGCTTCACAATGGTATCACAATTAGGTTGTTATGAGAGTCACTAAAAATAAAATAGAAAGTAGTGTCAGAAATTGGGAAGTTTGTGAAAAGCAGAATATTTCAGCTGTCTCTAATAATACCTAGGACTGGCGAAAGCATATCAAGTTGACCCCCAGGAACCATTAACACTTACCATCCTCACGGTGGGCGTGCTGAGGGCTTATTAGAGCACTTTGTGAAGAATACGTGATAGTTCTGGTTTTACTTGGGTTAGACACTTAGTATGCAACTTATTCTGTTTGGGGTTTTCAAGAATAAACACAAGGGAATCTACAGATGAATTTCAAAGCATCCAGTAAATACATGCCTGGAGAGCAAAACTCATGATGCTTAACGCAACATTAACAGTGGTTAAGAGCAAAGCAACAAACTTATTCTCACAAAAAAATTAGAAGCTGCAGTTTCAAATCAAACAGTGGTATTCATAAATCCATACTGAATTGTTTTGCCTCTTAGAAAAAAAAAATTAATAAAAATGTGATAAAACCTAGAAATGTAAAGCACAAAGTATTTTGGAACATTTTGGTTTGCAGTTTGACAGAAGACACACAATTCAGTAACCCAAAGGAATCCTTCTGGATTATAGTTTTACACAAAATAAAATAACACAAAATGTCTTTGGATAATCCTGAAAGACTTCTTCCTAGCAAACCAATGACATTAATCTTACACAGAGTACCAATTCTGACAACAGGAGAAGAAATAAAAAGCAACCCAAACTTCAAAGAACACGGGATAAGGTTTTTCAGAAGTGTTCAGTACTGGGCTAATGAGAATTTTATCATTAACTTCCCTGAGAACAGGATTATGTCTAATACAAACACTTCTGAATATCTCTAGCAGTGAGTAATGAAAGCAGGAGGAATACAAGATGATGTACAACCTGCAGGTAGAACCAGTGAATATCTAGTAGGGTATTTTCCCATATTTCCCATGCAGTCTCTGTCAATGTATAGTCTAAATTAATGACTCTGCAGTCTCAAACTGATTCATTTTCCATCTCCTTATCAGGAGCACAGAGAAGACTTCCAGGGCAGACTGAAGTACGCAAATCACCTGCACATTTTAGCATAACATAGGTATTAAAAAAACATTACTCCCCTACTATGGTTTTGAGAGAGATGTATGTTTAAGGAAGAGAAACCTTTGTACTATTTCAAAAATTATTCTCAACACCTTTCCTAAAGAAGCTTCCACAACACAACTGCAGAAGGAATTGCCTGTAACTCGCTATGATGCGCAAAGGCACCCATTTCATGTAAGTTAATATCCGATCTCCAACAAGTCTAGTTGAACCTAGGAAGGACATGAACCTGACAGAGCGGTTCCAGAGGAGGGACACAAAAATGATCAGGGGGTTGGAGCACCTCTGCTACGGGGACAGGCTGAGGGAGCTGGGGTTCTTCAGCCTGGAGAAGAGGACGCTCCAGGGAGACCTAAGAGAGGCCTTCCAGTACCTGAGGGGGGCTACAGGAAGGCTGGGGAGAGCCTGTTTACAAAGGCCTGTAGTGACAGGACAAGGGGAAATGGGTTTAAACTGGAAAAGGGCAGATTTAGATTGATATTAGGAATAAGTTCTTTCCAATGAGGGTGGTGGAGCACTGGAACAGGGTGCCCAGGGAGGTGGTTGAGGCCCCTTCTCTGGAGACATTCAAGGTGAG
>BJBW01004593.1:16736-33932 GCA_004320125.1 Scolopax mira | reverse complement strand
CCCCCCCCCCCCCCCCCCCCTCCTCCCCTCCCCCTTTTTTCCTCCTCCCTTCCCCCCTTCCCCTCCCCCTTTCCCCTTTTCCCTTCTTCCTTCCTTCCTTCCTCCCCCTCCTCCTTTCCCCCACGTCCCTTCCCCCCCTCTCCGACCCCCCCACCCCTCCCCCCACCCTCCTGTGGGTCACCCCTCCCTCTCCCCACAGCTCCCCACCCTCCAGGATGAAGGTCCTTCTCCTGATGCTCCTGGCGCTGGTGGCCACAGGTAGGATACGTCCTGGGGGAGGGGTGGTGCTGTCCAGTGGCCACCTCTGGGACCTCCGTGGCCACCCACGGGCCCCCCACACCCTGGAGGGGTCCTGTGGCCACCCCGAAGGTCCCACGTCCTACTTTGTCCATGTCCACTCATGGGTTCTCCGTGTCCTCCACCTTGGAGTGCCCCAGGAGCACCCACGGGACCCCTGGGGGGCACCACGTCAACCTGGGGGGCCACCGAATCCACCCGGGGGGTCCTCCAGGCACCCCATATCTACTCATGGGGCTGCCCCACTTCATGCCCACCCTGGGGGCCCCACGGCCACCTGGGAACCCCCCTCCCCCAAGAGGTCACACATCCCCCCGCTTGCCCCACCTCTGCCCCGAGGATCCATGGGACACCTCACCAGTCACCCTAGGGACCCCCATTTGTCCCCAGGTACCCCCCCTGTCCACCCCACAGACCCACCTCCCACGCCAGACTGGTCTCCTCCGCCATCTTCACCCCCTTGACTCAGGGGATATGGGGCCACCAAGGGTGACCACATCCCACCAGAAGGTCCCAACCCACCCGTGTGTGTCCCCATATGTCCCCCCCCATGACCCTGTGCCCCCCAACAGCCTCGAGGAATGTCCTGTGGGTGATCGAGGGGACCTCCTGTGACCTGCCCTGGCAGGCTGCCCTCTTCAAAGGCCAGAGGTTCATCTGCGGGGGGACGCTCGTGGAGAAGAACTGGGTGTTGACGGCTGCCCATTGCCACGTCCCTGGGTAGGAGGCCACAGTGGCCAGTGGTGGCCACTGGATTTGGTGTCCTGTGGGCCATGATCAGGCAGGAATCAGACCTGGGTGACGCTTAGGGGGGTTGGTGGGTGGTGGTGGAAATCCTGGAGCACCCTGGAAATGAGGACCTGGGGGAGAGGGGTTGGTGGCATCTCAAAGGGCTTTGTTCTGCTCCTTTTCCTGCCCCTTCTATGACCCAAACTCTGCCCTTTTCTGCTTCTCTTTCTTCTCGCCACCTTCTGGGGGGACCATGGCTCTGCCTCTGGGGGTCTCCCCTATGTCATCGTCATCCCCCTCCTCCCTCAAACCAACCCTTTTGGCTCCACCAGCTTCATCGACGTGTGGTTGGGGGCCCGGACCCGCAAGGACTCCAGGACCACGGAGCAGTGGCGCCGCTCGGTCAAGGTCTTCAAGTTCCCTTCTTACAACGAGACGAACAAGGATGGGGACCTGATGCTCATCAAGTTGTTCCTCCCCGTCCACATCACCAAAGAGGTGAAGCCGTTGCCGTTGGCCACCACTTGCCCCGTGGCCGGCAAGACCTGCCAGATCTCGGGTTGGGGCTCCACCACCAGCCCCGAAGGTAGGAAGCTTCTCAGCCCTAGATATCTGGAGAGGAGTGGGTGGGCTTGGGGGTGGGAGGGGGGGGGGGTGAAGGAATGAACCCCTCAATGTGTGGCCTCCCCCCAAAGTCCCCCTCACCCCCCTTGGGCTCGGGCATCTGGGGGACGTGCCCCAGGAAGCCTCGGAGATCCTCCTTGGGGCCACCATGAGGAAGAGGAGGGTTGAGCTCCAAGAAGAAGAGGGCGAGAAGATCCAAACGCCACCCCCACCCCAAGGTGACCTCGTATCCTCCATCCCTCCCCCCCACCCCAGTCAATTTCCCCGAGGACCTTCACTGCACCAAGGTGACTATCGTCTCGGAGGAGCAGTGTCGCCGCATCTACCCCAACTCCATCACCCCCAACATGGTCTGCGCTGGAGAGTCCCGCAGCCGGGCCGACTCCTGCCAGGTGGGGGTGGGGGGAACACCAAGGAGGGGATTTTTGGGCTGAGAACGGGCACAACTCGGTCCCGCAGTGGGTCCAGCTCCTGCCAGGTGGGGGCGGGGGACCCCAAGGCGGGGTTTTTGGGCTGAGAACGGGCACAACTCGGTCCCGCAGTGGGTGTGATTACCATTGGGTGGGTGTGGGGGAACCAGGAGGTCCCACAAATGGGGGGGGGTGTTGGTTGGGCTGAGAACGGGCACAACTAGGTGCAGGTGGTGGCACCGAGCAGGGATTTTGTGGGTGAAGACACCTCGAAACGCCCCCCAGAGGAGGGGGGTGGGGGAGCCGTGAGTCCCAGGCCCCCCACATACCACACCACCCCCCCCTTCCCCTTCCCCCTCCGCCCCCCCCTTTCAGGGTGACTCCGGGGGCCCCCTCATGTGCGACGGGCGGCTCCAAGGGATCGTCTCTTGGGGTCCAGGAATCTGCGGGGACCCCAAAAAACCCGGCGTCTACGTCAACCTCTGCAAATACACCCGGTGGCTCCAGGACACCATGAGATGGAACTGACGCCCATCCCCCACCCCCACCCCTCCTCCACCCCCCCCTCCCCCCCTCCCCCTCCTCCTCCCCCTCCCCAATGAAGGTTCCCCCCCCCAAGAGCCGGCGGGTCCGAGCCCAGGGCGGGGGCTGTTGGGGGGGGTGGGGGGTTGTTGGGGGGCCCCCCTCCCCCCCCCCCATTTCTTGAGGTGTCGCCCAATAAAGGGGACGTGGCTTTTCAAGGTGTTGTCCGGGGGGTGGGGTGGGGTGGGGTGGCGGCTCTGGCTGCCCCACGGCTGCCCCATGGCTTCCCCACAGCTGCCCCACATCGGGGTAGACCTGGTGGCCCCCTTGTGGGGTTGGGGCCTGTAGGAGCCACCACAGGGTAGACCTCTTGCCCCAGCTGGGAAGTAGACCTGGTGGCCCCTCCTTAGGGTAGACCCCCTATGGGGTAGACCTGGTGACCCTGCCGTGGGGCACACGTGGTGGCCCCTCCTTAGGATAGACCTGGTGGCCCCTCCTCAGGATAGACCTGGTGGCCCCTCCTTAGGGTAGACCCCCTATGAGGTAGACCTGGTGACCCCGCTATGGGGCAGATCTCTTGATCCTACTGCAGGTAGACCTGGTGACCTAACTATGGGGTAGACCAGGGTCACCCAGGGCCACCAACCATGTCACCCAGGGCCACTGCCACCCCCTTTGTGTCACCCAGAGCCACCAACCATGTCACCCAGGGCACTTGCCACCCCCCCTTGTGTCACCCAGGGCCCTTAACCATGTCACCAGGGCCACTGCCACCCCCTTCATGTCACCCAGTGTGCTTGCCACCCCCTTCGTGTCATCCAGGGCACTTGCCACCCCTTTTGTGTCACCCAGGGCCACCAACCGCGTCACCCAGGGCCACCAACCATGTCACCAGGGCCACTGCCACCCCTTTCGTGTCACCCAGGGCCACCAGGACACCTGGGAGGGGACAGGGGGGTGTCCCAGGGGATGGGGGGGGCTGGATGTGTGACGTGTCCCCTCCCTGTCCCTGGAAGACGGTGGCAGGAGGCCCTGGGTGGCCCCGGCAAGTGGGTGGCAGGTCCAGGCCTGAGGCCCCCCGCGGGGTAATAAGTTAATTAGTGCTAATTAGCGCCCCGACTGAGAGCCGAGGAACTGGGAGAACTGGTTTGGGCCCAGCCCCAGCCCCCAGCGCTGCAATGACGTCATCGTCCATCCCCCCCTCCCCCCCCCATCCACACCATCTCTGTGAGGCCCCCTCTGTGCTCCTCCCATGGGGCTGCATGTCCCCAAGTGTCCCCTCCTGCTCCCCAATGTCACCTCCTGCTCCCCAATGTCACCTCCTGCCCCCTTGTGACCCCCACGTCCCCTCATCTGCCCCCTAAGTCCCCCCGACGTGGGTCTCTGGGACCCCACATCCCTCCCCATGTCCCTCCATGGGTCCCTGTGTCCCCACATCCCTCCCCATGTCCCTCCATGGGTCCCTGTGTCCCCACATGTCCCCAGATGTCCCCTCCTGTCCCCCCCTCATGTTCCTTCATGGTCTCCTTTGTGTCCCCTCTTCTGCTCCCCTGTCCCCTGCTGTCCCCCCATGTCCCCTCATGTCCCCCTCATGTGACTCCGTGTCCCCTCACATGCCCCCATGTCCCCTTGGGTACTGCCTGTGTCCCCCTCCATGACCTCCTGTGTCCTCTGTCCCCACCCAGAAGGCCACCCCCTTGTCACCTTGAGAAGTCCCTCAGTCCCCTCATGCCCCCAGGGGACCAGGGATCCCCATGGATGGGACCTCTGTGGACCTCCATGGCTGAGGACATCTATAGGGCAGAGCCCCATGGACGGGATCTCCAGGGATGGGACTTCCACAGACCAGATCTCCACGGCTTGGGATCCTGATGGACACAGTCCCAGTGGACGGGATCTTTGTGGGAGGAGACCACCATGGATTAACCTGGTGGATGACGTCTCCATGGAGAAGACCTCCATGGAAAGCAATGGCGTCCTGGTAGGTGAGACCTCCATGGGTCAGGGAGACCTCCATGGGTCAGGGAGACCTCCATGGGTCAAGCCTCCCCAGCTGAACTCCCCAAAGCCACAACCTCTTGGGTGAGGATCTCCGTGGACCAGATCTCCACGGGGCTGCTGGGAAGGTTGCCCTTCCAGGAGGTTCACCTCCACCTTTAGGCAACCCCGAGGCTTCCTCCTGCCACCAGCAGAGAGCGAGATCAGCAGCTCCAATCCATGATTCATCCCAACCTCAGCCATCAGCCAGGACTCGGCTCCTGGCCTTCTCCGCCCTTAATTGCTCGTCAGGTTGTTAATTGCCTTCATTTGCTCCCAACCTTCTCTCCTCTCCCGGCCCTGCCCAAGGGGCCCTCGAAGAAGCAAAAGAGGTTCCTTCACACCAGCCCTGGAGCTCCTGCGCCCACATCCAAGCCTCTGGTCCCACCAGCGTCCAGGATGGCCAAACCAGGGTGGCTTTTGGAGAACCCGTGGGTGCCCCAAATCCTTTCAGGACCGTGTCATTGCAGGATGTGCTGAAGCTTGAACCCAGCTCTTCCAGGGGGAGGAGAACCATCGGTGGAGGAGACACCCTGAACCTCCTGGAAGGAGATGCCGGTGGCTGGTGACCATTGCTGAGCACTGCTGGGCCACCAACTACTGGCCACCCGGTGCCCTCATGAAACCCACGCTGGGAAGGGCTGGGGGACACTTGGGGGGGCGTCCCCGGTTGTTGCCACCACCCCCCCTCCCCCCTGGGGACAGTGGGTGATATTGGCTGCCTCTGTGGGCACGGGGTGGTCACCTCCCACCTTGGAGACCACCTTGGAGACCACCTCGGGGACCACCTTGGGGACCCTCCACCTCCCCCCTCCCCTGTGCTGTTGGGGGGAGTGAGGAAAGGGAGGTGACACCCCACTGTTGGGGGGAGAAGTGGGGTGGGGGGGGGAGAAGAAGTGCCACCCCCTGTCCCCGGTGTCCCCTTGACTCACCAGAAGCGACTCGCAGGGCTCAGTCCTGGCAACGGGACGTGGTGGCCTCACCCATCGCTCACCCACATCCGTGGCATTACTCATTGGCCACACGCAACCGGCCCCAGGTGCCAAGGAGAGGTGGCACGTAGCCCACCCCCCCCCCTCCCCTCCCCCATCACCCTCTCCCCCCAGGGAACCTCCAGAGGTGGGGACCTCAAGAAGTTGTGTGTGTGTGTGTGTCCCCAAAACCATCAAACCTTGGAGCCACCAGGGTCCCTCCTTGGAGGTGGCATCTGGGGTAGGAGCCAAACCGTGTCATCGCACACATGTGTTGGACGGGAGGGGGTGTGGGCACAGCGTGTGCGTGTAGCGTGATCTGCCCCGGCTTCTGGGGTGTTGGTGGGGGAGCTGGGGGAAGGACGGACAGAGGGACGGATGGAGAAGGAGCTGGAGGGAGGGAGGGATGGACAGATGGACTCATGGAGGGATGGACAAAGGGATGTACGAGAAGTAGCTGGAGGGAGGGAGGATGGAGGGGAGGGATGGACAGATGGACTCATGGAGGGATGGAGGGATGGACAGAGGGACGGACGGAGAAGGAGCTGGAGGGATGGACAGATAGACTCATGGAGGGATGGATGGGTGGAGGATGGACAGATGGACGGAAGTACAGAGGAGGGACAAAGGGATGGACGGATGGATGGATGGATGGACAGACAGATTTACAGTTGGATGGACAGAGGGATGGAGGAATGGACAGATGGGGGGACAGAGGGATGGGGGGACAGAGGGATGGATGGACAGAGGGATGGAGGGACAGACAGACTTACAGTTGGAGGGATGGACGGTCAGATGGACAGACTTGCAGCCAGATGGGAGGACAGGTCAAGGGGTGGGCAGACAGATGGACAGCCAGGCTTCCACTTCCTTGGTCAGACAGATGGACGGATGGATGGACAGAGAAATGGAGAGCTGGACTGGAAACAGACAGACAGATGGATGGAGAGAGGGACGGGTGGGCAGATAGGCGGACAGATGGACAGAGGAGCGGGGCAGAGGGGTGGACTGACTGACAGACAGACAGACAGACGGATGGAGGGGCGGGCAGACGGATGGACAGGCCGGGCAGGAGGCAGCATCACTCCATTTCACAACCCCCCAGGGAGCTGGGTGGACACCCCGACACCCCCATCCTGTCCTGGGGACCCCCTCCCCAGACCTCCCCCCCTCCCTGGACCCCTCCCTGGGAGGACCCGGTGGGGGGAGGGGTGGGGGTGTCCCAGCCGGTCCACCCGGACGGGCTATTTTTGGGGCCACCCCCACCCCGTGTGCGGGGCAGGGAGGAGCGGGGCGTTTCCCGGCGTTTCCTCAGGGACATCAAAGCCCTAATCGCTACCCACCCCCCCCTCCCCCCCCCCCACCCCCCATCACCCCCCCCTCCCCACCTCCTCCCCCGCCACCCGGGGTGACACCCACGGGCCACGCTTGCCCCGTGGCCTCCTCGCCCAACCGCTCTTGACTCACCCCACCAGAGACACGGCCTACTTTTCAACCCCGGGTATAAATAGGCCCCAACCACCGGCTTCTTGCCTTCCCGACGCGTCCAACCAGCCCCTGGGCTTCTCCTCCGGCAGGTGAGTCCATCCCCCGTGGCCACCACCGTAGAGGTCCGTTGTCCTCCCCCCCTCACAACCCCAAGGGGTGGGTCCTGTGGGGTCTGGGGGTGCCCCATCTCCCCATCTCCCCGGGGATGGTTCCTGTGGGTTGGATCTGTGGTGGGTTGGATCCCATCCCATCCCATCCCATCCCATCCCATCGCATCCCATCTCCTTCCATTCCATCCCATCCCATCTCCTTCCATTCCATCCCATTCCACCCCATCCTCATCCCATCTCCATCCCATCCCAATCCCTTCCATCCCTTTCCACCTCATCCCATCCCCACCCCACCCCACCTCATCCCATCCCCATCCCATCCCACCTCATCCCAATCCCATCCCATCCCCATGGAGCTTCTGGTTTGGTTGGGTTTGGTGGGAACACCCTCCAGACCCCAGTTTGGTTGGGATCTCCCACTTCCATGGGGATGGGGTGAGAGATGGGACCTTCTTGAGCTCCAACTCAACTAAAACCCAGCGGAGAAGAGGGTCCAAGACCCCAAGACCCCACCAGCATCTGGGTCACGTCGCCTCCACCCCACACGGGAGGCAGGGGGACACCATCAAGGACCTACTCCAAAGCCTCCCCACAAGGTGGCACCAACCATTTTCCCATGAGCCCCTGGGGGCTGATCTCGTTTGGTTTCTCCACCCCAGGAATGGCTCAAGACGGGGCCTTCAGCTTCACCCCCATCTTCATCCTCGCGGCTGGGCTGTTACTGGCCACCCCCCTGCCTACACGAGCCCAGGACACGAGCAACAATGGCGATGAGCGTAAGTCCAAGCGGTGGCCAGGGATGGGGTGGGATGGAGACACCATGGGGGGCTTCACGGACACCTTCCTGGGGGAGGTGTCCAATGGGATGGATGGGATTGGGATGGGATGGTATTGGAATGGGATGGGATTGGGATGGATGGGGTGGTTCATGTCAGCCATGAGCTGGAGGGACGAGGTGGTGAGTACATAGGGATGGGACTGGGATGGTGGACTGGGATGGACATGGGGAGATGGGATGGGGTGGAAGGGGATGGGATGAGGTGGGATGGGGATGGGATGGGGGTGGGGAAGGGATGGAAATGGAATTGGGGATGGGATGGGGGTGAGGTGGGATGGGATGTATTGGGATGGAGATGTGGTGGGATGGGATGGATTGGGATGGAGATGTGGTGGGATGGGGATGGGGATGAGGATGGGATGGGATGAGGTGGGATGGGATGAGGTGGGATGGGGATAGAGATGGAGATCGTGGCGATGGGGATGGGCTGGGGATTGGGCTGGGGGGGAGATGGGATGGGCTGGAGATGTGGTGGGATGGGGATGGGATGGGGATGAGGAGATGCCTTCTCCTGGCTCGTGGGAATCTCGCCGAGGGGGAAGGTTGGGGCAAGGCCCTGCCCGTTTCGAAACCTGTTTTGGTTTCGAGAGGTGATAAATCAACCCCCATCACCCCCCCCTCAGCGTGTGGGGAAAGAGCGGGAGAGGGACATTCCCACCTCCCGGAGGAGGCACCAACCTCCATGGGACAACTCCTGTCCCTCCCCGGGACCTTCCTCTGGGGACTTCTGTCGCCACCACAAAAAAAAAATACCCCAAAAACCAAAGAGGCCAAAAAAAAGCCACCTGGAGCCAGAGACTTAATCCCGCTAGGACCATCCCCCTTTCCCTTTCTTCTGGCCTCCAAAATGACGCTGGGCTGAAGAAGAACCTCAAGGAAAGAGAAGGAGAACCCCAAGGGGTGGGAAGAGGATTCTCGACTCTTGGACTCGGGTTCGACCTCATCTCGCTGGTTTTTGACCCAAATCTTGGTCCCTCGGGAGATGAATCCCAATCCCAAAGCGCCCGGATCCCTCAAAGGAGGAACCAGGTCGGACCCAAGGAATGGACAATTTGCCCCCACAACCATCCACAAAGGGTTTTCTCTCAGTTCCCAGCAGCCTCTGGAGGTCCAGGGGGGATGGATCCCACCACGGGACAAGGACCCATCTTCTCCCATCGCTGATGTCTCCACCCTTTGATGGACATCACCCCCCAGGACCTCAGGGGGAAGCTGCTGAGATGCCTTCAAGGAGCTTTTTGGGATGTGGGGAGGAGGATCTGGATCCACTGATTGGTTTCTAAAGGTCCAAGGAAGGCTCTGGAGATGCCCAAGGGATGATTCCACCAGGAATTATGGGGTTTATGGGATGGTTCCACCCTCTGGCTTTGGCATCGGGACTGGAGAGCGATGAATTCTGGGGCAGGACTCTCCCATCGCCACCCCCGGCCAGGGCCTGTAATTCCCACCAGCACAAACCAGTCCCACCAGTACATTCCAATGTCCCAACCAGTGGCGGGAACGCAAATGGACATGGACCGGGAACCACCTCATCCCTCCGGCTCTTCTCCAAGGGCAACCAAGGCTCAGAATCGGCCGCTTCTCCCCAAAATAACAGCAGGGAGGCCCCAAACCACGGCGGGAGAAGACCCATGAGAAGACCCTGGAGAAGAAAGTCCGGAGACCAGGAGGGACCTCAGAAGCAAGGCTTTGGCCTCCCGTTGTGTGGCCACCCAAATGGAGCTCTGTGTTGCCCTCCAAGCCTCCTTCCTCCTCGATATCCAGCCAAGGCCACCTCATCTTGTAGACGCCGGACGTTGAATGGGGTGGGATCAGGAAGGTCCCCCCCTCTCTCCAAGGACCATCAGAGTTGGCCAACTCCAGCGGACACACATCTGTGGCCACCTGAAGCCCAGGGAGATGCTTTTGGAGCCACCTAAAGGGCAGGGAGAGGTCTCTGTGGCCACCTAAAGCCCAGGGAGATGTTTCTGGAGCCACTTAAATGGCAGGAAGATGCTTCTGTGGCTGCATAAAACCCAGGGAGATGCTTTTGGAGCCATCTAAAGGGCAGGGAGATGCCTCTGCGGCCACCTAAAGCCCAGGGAGATGTGTCTGGAGCCACCTAAGGCCCAAGGAGATGTTTCTGCAGTCACCTAAAGCCCAGGGAGATGCTTCTGGAGCCACTTAAAGGGCAGGAAGATGCCTCTGTGGCCACCTAAAACCCAGGGAGAGCCCTGGAAGCTCCGGAGATCCATGTCAGAAGTGGGGGCTTCAAGTAGTGAGCTCCTTTTTCTACCATTGGACCAGACAAAGACCCATCCAACCAAGTTTGGGGCTGGGGGCACCCCCTCACTCTTTCTTCTCAACCAACCCGACGGGACCAAGACGTATCAGCCCCAAAACACCGGAAGGACTTGGGTTCCTCAGCCAACTCCTCCCACGGTTTCTCCTGGTGCCAAGGCCTTCTCCTCCTCGCATGGACCCACCCTGGTCTCACCGAGGAGGCCCTGGGGGGACAGGAGGCCTCCTCCAGCAGGTCCTACAAGCTTCTCAGCCACCCCGGGATGAAGCCATCAGCTCTTTTTGGGGGTGCGGCACCTCCTTTTTTGGAAGCCCATCTGGGGCGGGGATGGGACCTTCCGGGTGGAACGGATGCCCCTCCCAAAGGCCGGTGGCCAAACCTGATGGAGATAAGTGGCCCTCAGTGACTTCCTGATGCGCCCTGTGACTCCCTGATGCAGCCGGTGACTTCCAGGACACCTCATTGGGCAACCTCGGCCATGACGGACCAGTCCTGGGGCGGGGGTGGAGTCTCCCACTTTGGTCCTCGGCCCAGGATGGACCTTGGGCTCCATCAAAGGAAGGGCCCCAGAAGAAAACTGAGTCAAGGACTGGGTCAACTTTGGCTACCAACGGTTGGATTTCAATCCGGTCCCCAAAATCACCGTGTTTTCACCCCAAACCAAAGTTTTCTCCGGCAGCCATGATGGGCAGCTGTGGTCACATGACCTCTGGTGCTCTGTCTTTCCAGTGCCGGAGGAGGACGAATCCCGGATCATCGGCGGGAGACCCTGTTCCATCAACCAACGCCCCTTCCAGGTGGCCCTCACCAAGAGGGGTCAGATCCTCTGTGGGGGGAGTTTGATAGATGCCCAATGGGTGTTGACGGCCGCCCACTGCCGGCAGCCAATCAGGTAAGATGGGTCCGTGGTCATGTGCCCCATGGCTTCCTCTAGGCCAATGTCTCCTTTCCCAACATCCTCTCAATGACCAAGAGTGGGAGGTGGGTTCTCTAGGTGTTGGAGACCTCCAGATGTTGGATGGGGTTTCCAGTGGGTGGGGCCTCCAAATGGCAGGGTCCCCAGAGAGATGCCCCTGGTGTTGGCATCTCCAGAGCTTGTTGCCTCCAGATCTTGTTCTCCAGAGGTTGAGTCTGGTCTCCCCGGAGACTGGTAGAGGTGGGCACCTCCAGATGTTGGTGGTTCCAGCTGTTTGTACCCCAGATGTCACCCCAGAGCCTGGTGTCCCACAACCAGTATCTCCAGATGTTGATGTCCCATGCCCTTGAGGGCCACGAAGTCCCCAACATCCTCCACGTGGAGGACACTGGTGGGACTGGAGTGCCCTTTGCAGGGTGGCAACCTTCTCAGAGAGCCAACCCCACCCTACTTTGAGGTCTAGTCACCCCCAGAGATGGTTCCCAGGGTCCCTGGGCCCTAAAGATGATGGTCCCCTGGATTCCTGAGCCCTCAAGATGGTGGTCTCCAGGATACTAAGCCCCCAAGGTGGTCCCCAGGGTCCCTAAGCCACCCAAGAGCTCTTGGAGGAGACCTGGCTCATGGAACCTCAAGGCATGAACATGTTTTCCTCAGAAAAGTTGGCCCCATGGCCTTATCACCCCTTGGAGAAGCTTCAACTTGACCACCTCCTTGATGGAGAAGCTCTTGGTGATCTCCTGGATGGACAAGCCTTGAGGCTGGGGCTTCTGGTCCAGAGACGCCAAGGCTGGTTTCTTGACTTTCTCTCCCTTTCCCCGGAACAGGGAACTCAGGGTGTTGATCGGGACGGACACATTACGGGACGGGACAGGGGAAGTGAGGACCATCTCCAGGATTCAGGTCCACCCGGCCTACAACCCCCGCAAGAACGACAATGATTTCATGCTGCTGAGGTTGAACAAGCCCGTCCAGTTCAGCAACAACATCAAGAAGATCAGATTGGCCACCAGGTGTCCCATGGACGGCATGAGGTGCAGTGTCTCCGGTTGGGGCACCACCAAGTCCCCTGGAGGTACCAGCTCCCCATGGAGACCTTGGTGGGATGGAGGGAGGCAAGCAGGCAGGGGAGAGGGTCACCAAGGAGACCTGGTGGCCTTCTCAGCTGGGGTCAGGACTTTCTTGAGGTCACCCTGACTCTGCCAAAGGAGCAGCTCCCCACAGAGAACATCTTCCAGTTGGATTCTCCCTTCAGGGTTGGGTTTGAGCATCTCCAGTTGGGAGTCAACCAAGTCCCCTGGAGACACCTCAGTGGAAGAGGTCTCCATGGAAGGTCACCAAGAAGTCCTGGTGGCTTTCTCAGCTGGGATCAGGGCTTCCTTGAGGTCACCCTGACTCTGCCCAAGGAGCAGCTCCCCACGGAGAATGTCTTCCAGTTGGGTTCTCCCTTCGGGGTTGGGTTTCCTTTGTCATGACCTACCCATCTCCAATGGAGACATCTCCCTTGTCCTCAGGTGTCATGAGGTTTCTTCGGGCCTCAGCCTGAGGGGGCTGCCCCCCTTCTCACCATCTCTCTCTCTCTCTCTCGTCCCCACCATCTTCTCCAGCAAAGTTACCCAAGAACCTTCAATGCGCCGCCATCCAGACCTTCGGGAGGGACAAATGCGCTCGAGCCTACGGCAATGCCGTCACCCCCAACATGTTCTGCGCCGGCGTCCCCCAGGGGGGCGTGGACTCCTGCCAGGTAAAGGGTGGGGTGGGGTGGGGAGGTGACAACCCTTCAGCCACCTCCCAGGGCGCTGCTGGAGCTGGGGATGGGTCATGGCATGACGATGGGTCCATACAAGATTTGGGTTCCCACCACCGAGCTTCTTCTAGACCCACGGAGCTGGGGCTGCGTCACGGATGGGCCCATAAGATGTTTGGGGTCCCCCCCACCGACCTCCTGCTGGACCCACAAAGGTGGGGCTGGGTCATGGCACGATGGCAGGCTCATGAGATGTTTGGGTTCCCACCACCGACCTTCTGCTTAAGCTGTGGGGTTGGACCACAGCACATGGACAAATCCATGAGATGTCTGGGTTTCCATCACTGGACTTCTGTGTGACCCACAAAAGTGGGGCTGGATCATGGATGGGTCCATGAGATGTTTGGAGTCCCACCAAGGGCCTTCTCTTTGAGCTGTGGGGCTGGAGATGGGTCCTGGGATGCTGATGGCTCCATGAGAAGTTTGGGGTCCCACCACTGGCCTTCTGCTGAACGCACAGGGCTGGGTCCTGGGATGTTGGTGGGTCCATGAGATGGTTGGGTTCCAACTGAAGATCTTCTGCTGGACCCCACCACCGACCTTCTCCTGGACCCACGGAGCTGGGGCTGGGCCGCGAGATGTTGGGGGGTTCCATACCACGTCTCTGCCCCCCGAGTGATCCCACCTTTGGTCTCTTTCTCCCCACAGGGCGACTCCGGGGGTCCACTGGTCTGCAATGGGGTGCTGCAGGGGGTGGTCTCCTGGGGCATGGCCGTCTGCGGACGCCGGGGACAACCCGGCGTCTACTCCAACGTCTGTCGGGCCACCCCCTGGATCCGCAAATACATCGGGGGGCAGTGAACCCCTCCCCGCCCCCGTCCCAGCCCCCTCCCCCCCCAGTTCCCCCCTCCCTGCACTGGGGGTGAGGTCCCCCAGAATGCACTGGGGGAAAAATTAGGGGGAGGGAGGGGAAATAAAGGAAAAAAGTGAAAGTGAAGAGATGGATTTGTGGGGGGTGGGGACTGGGAGAACTGGGAGGGGGGGTGGCAGGGGTAATTGGGGGGGTAATTGGGAGAAATGGGGGGCAGTAGGAACTGGGAGCACTGGGAGAACTTGGGGGGGAGCAGTGAGAATGGGAGAGGGGCTGGGTTTGAGAGGCCACTGGGAACTGGGGGTAACTGGGAGTACTGGGTAGGGGGCAGTGGGAATTGGGGGGTAACTGGGAGAACTTGGGGGGGTGGTAGGAATTGTGAGGAACTGGTTTTGGAAGCCAGTAGGAACTGGGAGAACTGGGAGGAGGAGCAGTGGGAATTGGGGGGAACTGGGAGCACTGGGAAAAGGGGATAGAGAGAATCGGGGGGGGGTAACTGGGAGGAAAAGGGGGCAGTAGGAACTGGGAGTACTGGGGGGGGGCAGAGGGAATTGGGGAGTAACTGGGAGAAATGGGGAGGGGGGTTCAGTGGGAATTGGGAGGAACTGGTTTTGGGGGGGGAAGTGGGAACTGGGGAGTAACTGGACTGGGGATGGGGTGGGGGAGGAACAACCATTTAATGAGTTTAATGACTTTTCCTCATTAGCGTTAATAAGACACACCCCCCCACCTCCCCATTTGCCACCAGACACTGTGCCCCCTCCCACCCCCCCGCGCTGGGGAAGGGCCCTAATTAATAAGCCTAAATAATAAGCCTAATTAATAAGGTTAATTACCAATTCTAATTAATAACACTAATTAATGAAGACTAATTAATAGTGATAATCCCTGGGCACCTACTCGGGCTGGGAGCTTTCTTTTCAACAGCCATTAGGACCCTGCCTTAATTAATTAATTAGTGGCACTAATTAGGACCCTCGTCGAAAGCCAGTGTCACCCAGGGTGGGGGAGAGGTGGTCTCTGGGGACATGGGGACACGGGGACCTCGGGGAAGGTCCTTGGCCACGTGCAGAAGAGCCAGGAAGCCTCGTTAGCACTAATTAAGCTGCTAATTAGGTCGCAGTGGAGCTCGGGGAGCTCTCCCTTTGAGGCGGTGATGTTAATTTGGGGACAGTCCCCAGGTGTCCCCAAGGCCACAGGGTCCCCGAGGGACATCGGCACCTCGGGGACAGGTTCCTCAGGAGCCAAGTTCATGAGAACTTCATGGGAGAGACCTTAGGGACACCCTGAGGACACCGTGGTGGCACCTTGAGGACACGTCGGGGAAACCTTGGGGACACCCTGGGGTGTCCTGGTGACACCTTGAGGACATCTCAGTGACACCCTGGGGACACCTCAGGGACACCTTGGGGACCCCTTGAGGACACCTCAGGGATACCTTGGGGACACCCTGGATCCCCCTGGTGACACCTTAAGGACACCTTGAGGACATTTCAGTGACACCCTGGGGTCATCTTGGTGACACCTTGAGGACACCTTGAGGACATCTCAGTGACACCTCAGGGACACCTTGAGGACCCTTTGGGGACCCCTTGAGGACACCTCGGGGATACCTTGGGGACCCCTTGAGGACAACTCAGGGATACCTTGGGGACACCCTGGGGTGTCCTGGTGACACCTTGAGGACATCCCAGTGACACCCTGGGGACACCTCAGGGACACCTTGAGGACACCTCGGGGACCCTTTGGGGACCCCTTGAGGACACCTCAGGGATACCTTGGGGACACTCTGGGGTGTCCTGGTGACACCTCGAGGACACCTTGAGGACATCTCAGTGACACCTCAGAGATACCTTGGGGACACCCTGGGGTCACCCTGGTGACACCTTGTGGACACCTTGGGGACACCTTGAGGATACCCTGGGGGCACATTGTGGAGACCTTGGGGAAACCCTGGGGACACCTTGGGGGCACTGTTTGGTCACACGGTGACAACGTGGCCAGAGTGGCCATGGACATCAGGTGGGTGGCCACCACCATGGGTGGCACCTGACCTTGGATTTGGGGACAGGAACTTGTCCCCGTGGGTGGCATCTCCCTGAGCTCCCTGCCAGGCCTGTCCCCATCCCTGTCCCCATCCCCAAACCCGTCCCAGGGTCCCCAAGACGAACCCAGTTGCCCCAGAGCCACCTCCAGGTGCCCAAACTGGTCACCCCAGTTCCTGGCAGGAACCTGGCAGGGCCCCAGGAAAGGAGGTGACAAAGAAGGTGATGAAGACAACAGGTTGGGGACACGGGGTGGGGGGAGTGGGACATACAACATGGTTCCCCTGGGCCCAGACACAAGGGCGTGGCCACCACCTTGGTGGCAACCAAGAGGCCACCAAGGTCCCTGTGTTGAGATATGGGGGCAGAGGGGGGTCACCCAGGCCCCAACCCCAGGTTGGGGACACAGAGGTGTCACTGAAGTCACCTCGAGAGGGTGTGAGGACACAGAGGTGTCACCCGGGCCACCTTGAGGGGGTTTGGGGGACACAAGTGTCACCAAGGCCACCTCATAGGGGGCTTTGGGGGACACAGAGGTGTCACTGAGGCCACCTCACAGGGGGTTCTGGGGGACACAAGTGCCACTGAGGCCACCTCAAGGGTTTTCTTGGGGACACTGAGATGTCACCAAGGCCACCTCAAGAGGGTTTGGGGACACGGAGGAAATTTGGGGAACACAAGTGTCACCAAGGCCACCTCAAGGGGGTTTGGGGACATGAAAGTGTCACTGAGGACACCTCGAGGGGGTCTGGGGACACAGAGGAAATTTGGGGGACACAAGTGTCACCAAGGCCACCTCAAGGGGGTTGGGGACATGGAGGAAATTTCGGGGACACAAGTGTCATCAAGGCCACCTCAAGGGGGTTTGGGGACACAAGTGTCACCAAGGCCACCTCAAGAGGATTTGGGGGACACAAGTGTCACCAAGGCCACCTCGAGGGGGTTTGGGGACACAAAGGTGTCACCGAGGCCACCTCAAGGGTTTTCTTGTGATGTCACTGAGGGACACTGTGATGTCATTGAGGCCACCTCGAGAGGGTTTGGGGACACGGAGGAAATTTGGGGGACACAAGTGTCACCAAGGCCACCTCAAGGGGGTTTGGGGACACAGAGGTGTCACCGAGGACACCTTGAGGGGGTTTGGGGGACACAAGTGTCATCAAGGCCACCTCAAGGGGGTTTGGGGGACACAGAGGTGTCACCAAGGCCACCTCAAGGGGGTTTGGGGACACGAAGGTGTCACTGAGGACACCTCGAGGGGGTCTGGGGACACAGAGGAAATTTGGGGGACACAAGTGTCACCAAGGCCACCT
>BJBW01004593.1:0-11674 GCA_004320125.1 Scolopax mira | reverse complement strand
CACCCCTGGGTTCCATAGGGACCCTGGGTGCTATAGGGGTCATGTGGGGTCCACAGGGATGTTGGGTGCTATAGAGGGGTTCCATAGGGACACTTGGTGCTATAGGGACCCCCTGGGTTCCATAGGGACCCTGGGTGTTATAGGGACCCCTCTCTAAGGACTATGGACACCCCTGGGTTCCATCGGGACCCTGGGTGCTATAGGGGCCATGTGGGGTCCACAGGGACATTGGGTGCTATAGGGACCCCTCATCAAGGACCATGGATACTCCTGGATGCTATAGGGTTCTCTGGGTGCTTTAGGACACCCCACCCCACCCCCAAAGCTCTAAAGGACCACTGTGGGTGCTACAAAGACCCCCAGGCAAGGCATAGGGTGCTATAGGGACGTCTAGACAATAGGGGACCCCCTGGGTGCTATATGGATCCCCAAGAACTCTTCAGCCCTATAGGGACCTCCTGGGCTCAGCTCCAACACACTTTGGGACACAGAGGTCTCCATGTCCTGACCCTACATGCCTCGACCTATAGGGCATGGCGGTCTCCATGTCTTGACCCCATAACACGTGGTGGTCCCCATGCCCTGACCCCATAAGTTGTGGTGGTCTCCATACCCTGACCCCATAGCGTGTGGTGGTCTCCATGCCCTGACCCCATAACTCGTGGTGGTCCCCACGCCCTGACCCCATAACTTGTGGTGGTCTTCATGCCCTGACCCCATAGGACATGGTGGCCTCCATGCCTTGATCTATAGGGCATGGTGGCCTCCATAACCTCACCTCATAGCGTGTGGTGGTGTCCATGCCTCGATGCCTATAGATCATGGTGGTCTCCAAGTCTTCATTCCACAGGCCATGGTGGTCTCCAAGGAAGAACCATGGGACCTGAGGGTTCCCCATGGGGTGGAGTTGGGGTGTGAGGCACTGAAGAGCCCAACCGTGGGGCCCATCTCATGAGGTTCTTCTCTCTCTGTGTCCCCCCCTCAGGGCGACTCGGGAGGTCCCCTGGTGTGTGGGGAGGAGCTGCAGGGCATCGTCTCCTGGGGGATGCAGGTCTGCGGGCAACGGGGCAAACCGGGGGTCTACACCCGTGTCTGCAAGTTCACCTCATGGATCCAGGACATCATGAGGAGGAACAGCCACCCCTGAACCCCCAAGAGATCTTCTCCTCGCCCTGGCCCACCCCAGTCCACCAGGGGTCTTCTTCTCCCTTCTCCCACCCCTGCCTTGGCCTTCTCACAGCCTGGGGAAGAGCTCCTGGAATAAAGCCCTGTGAAACGTGGCCACCTTCTGGCGGGCCATGGCCACCGTGGCCAATGGGGATGGAGGGTGGGGAGAGGTGGGAGGATGGTGGCCACCATGAGATGGTAAGGGAATTGGTCTGGTTCTAAGGGGTGGGGTTGGTGGCTGTGGGTCTGGTGGTCAAGAACGATGGTAATGGTGGCAACCACATGTCTGGGGCTGGTGGCCATGGTGGTAACCTCCAACCACACGTACCTGGTGCCAATGGCCATGGTAGGACACTCATGGCCACGTGTATCTGGTGCTGGTGGCCGTGGTGACAACCTCCAAACACACCTGGTGTTGGTGGCCACAGTGGCAACCTTCAGGTCTGGAGAACACGAGTCCAGATCTGGAGGCCATGTGTGTCCAGATGTGGTGACACATGGCCACATGTGTCTAGGACTGGAGAACATGTATGTCCAGGTCTGGAGATCACATGTCCAGGTCTGGAGGACATGTATGTCCAGGTCTGGTGAACACAACTGGCCACCCACATGTGTCCAGGTCTGGAGAACATGTTTGTCCAGATCTGGAGGACACGTATGTCCAGGTCTGGTGAACACAACTGGCCACCCACGTGTCCAGGACTGGAGGACACGTATGTCCAGGTCTGGAGGCCACGTGTGTCCACAGCAGGACAACACACGTGTCCGAGCCTGGAGGACACGCGTGTCCATGTCAGGAAGCTACAGATGGCGATCCACCACCATCTACCTCCACCTCAGTGGCCACGGCCACCATGTCACCACCACCCACGTCCACCTCTGGAGGTCACCTCTGGCCCCCCCCCGGTCCCACGTGTCCCCCCCCACCCTGTGACCCCCTCACCACGTGCGGGTGACACCCCACAACCCCCCACCCCCAAACCCGGGGCACCCGGGGTTATGGCGGGCCTGGCGTAACCCAGGGGTGAAGCCGGCAGCGCGTGGGCACCTTAATTGGCCCCAATTAAGAGCTGGTTAATGAGAGGGAGCCGTTAACAAGGCCCCCCCACCACGAGAACCAGTCAGGCCAAGCACCCAGAAGCAGCACCGCCCTGTTTACACCATGGACACCCCGTGGGGGGTGTGGTGGTGGAGGCCACACCCACCATCTGGCCAAGTCCCCCATCTTGGGCCTGAGGCCCCGCCCCAACCCACGTGCAAGAGCCACAGGGTGATAGTGCCCTCTGGTGCGAGTGTGAACACGTGGGGAAAGGATCTGGTGGGGACATGCGTTTTGGACGTGTGGAGATGTGTCCTGGTCATATGGATGTGTGGACATGTGTCCTGGATGTGTGGACATGTGTTGTGGACATGTGGACATGCGGACGCGTGTTGTGGACATGTGGACGTGTGGACATGTGTCATGGATATATGGATGTGTGGACATGTGTTGTGAACGTGCAAACACCCGTTGTAGACATGTGTCGTGGACACGTGGACATGTGGACGTCTATCATGGCCACATGGACATGTGGACACGTGTCATGGACGTGTGGACACGTGTCATGGATGAACGGACGTGTACTTTGGATGTGTGCACATGTCATGGTCCACATGGACACGTGGACTTGTGGATGTGTGTTGTAGACACGTGTTGTGGACACGTGGACGTCTGTCATGGCCATATGGACATGTGGACGTGTGTCATGGACGTGTGGATATGTGATGTCAACATGTGTCATAGACACGAGGACATGTGTCATGGACATGTGGACATGTGTCATGGACATGTGGACACGTGATGTCAACACGTGTCATAGACATGTGGACATGTGTCATGGATCTGTGGACGTGTGGACATATGTCATGGTCATGGACACGTGGACGTGTGTTGTGGACTTGTGGCTGTGTGTTGTAGACACGTGTTGTGGACACGTAGACACGTGGACATCTGTCATGGCCATATGGACATGTGGACGTGTGTCATGGACGTGTGGACATGTGATGTCAACACGTGTCATAGATGAACGGACGTGCACTTTGGACGTGTGGACGTGTCATGGTCATGGACACGTGGACACGTGGACTTGTGGATGTGTGTTGTAGATACGTGTCGTGGACACGTGGACATCTGTCATGGCCATATGGACATGTGGACACGTGTCATGGACATGTGGACATGTGATGTCAACACGTGTCATAGACATGTGGACACGTGTCATGGATGAATGGATGTGTACTTTGGACGTGTGCACATGTCATGGTCATGGACACATGGACATGTGTTGTGGACTTGTGGATGCGTGTTGTAGACATGTGTCGTGGACGCGTGGACGTTTGTCATGGCCATATGGACATGTGGACGTGTGATGTCAACACGTGTCATGGATGAACAGACGTGTACTTTGGACATGTGTCATGGTCATGGACACGTGGACACGTGTTGTGGACTTGTGGATGTGTGTTGTAGACACGTGTTGTGGACACGTGGACGTCTGTCATGGCCATATTGACATGTGGACATGTGTCATGGACGTGTGGACATGTGTCATGGATGAACGGACGTGTACTTTGGGCGTGTGGACATGTGTCATGGTCATGGACATGTGGACACGTGGATTTGTGGCTGTGTGTTGTAGACATATGTCATGGACATGTGGACACATGGACACGTGTCATGGATGTGTGGACATGTGTCACAGACGTGGGACGTGGTGTGGACGTGGTGGTCTCCAAGGTTGGTTGCCCAACCAGTACCTACTGGTCTCCAGCACACTCTGGTCAATGGGACTTGCTGCTTCAGAATGGCAGCAGCCAATAGGACGCCTTGGTCTCCAAAGCAACCGGCCAATCATCTCCTTTCGTTCCCCAACGCTCTTGATCTCCCACCATCGATGACATCACAAACAACTGACCAATCACCTTGGCTTTCCCAGGCCACATTGACCGGCCAATCATCTCCCTCGGCTTTGCCAACCCTCTTGATGACATCACAACCAACCAGCCAACCTCCTTGGCTTTCCCAAGCCCATGACAAACCACCATTGATGACATCACAACCCACCGGCCAATCACCTTGGCTTTCCCAACCCTCTTGCTCATCCACCATTGATGACATCACAACCCACCACCCAATCACCTTGTCTTACCCAACCCCTTGACCACCCCCTGCCGCCCCCATCCCCATCAACCAACCAATCAGCTGCCACCCCCCCGTGGCCCAACCAGCCAATCCCCTCCCACCTCCCTTGGCCAACCAATCAGGAGGTGCCTCAGGTGACGCAAGGCCCAGGCAGTTTCCCAGTGAGGCCTCCAGGGATTAAGGGAAGGAGGAGGCACCTCCAGTTCAATCCCTGGAGGTGGGACTGGGAGGGACTGGGAGGGAGGGGATGGGCCGGTCCCCGACGCCGTTATAAAACCCCCAGGACTCACGTGGGAGGGACGGGCTCTGAGGAGAAGACCTGCTGGGACTGGTTGGGACTGGTTGGAACTGGTTTCTTACCCACGTCGCTTTGGGGAGCAGGTGGTGGTGGGGATTTTTTTGGGGGGTGTTGGGAGTGTTTTGGGGGTGATTTTTTTGGTTTTTTTCCCTGGGGAGGGGGGACACACACACGGACACGAGGATTTCGTCCCCTCCACCCTCTTGGTGGACAGAAGGAAGTTGGACGTCGAGGCCGGAAAAGCGGGAAGGACTCGGCCGGGAAGGAATGGGGTGGCCCCGGCCCCCAGCGGGGGACACGGGGGACCTGCCAAGAGGTTTGATGGGACCTGGGGGGTGGGGGACAGAAGTGGGGGTTGGGAGGTTTCTTCCACCTGCTGGTTTCCATCTGTCCCATCTTCTCACTTGCTCCATCCTCATCTCCATCTTCCCTTCCTTCCTCCTCCATCTTCCCTTCCTCCTCCTCCATCTTCCCTTCCTCCTCCTCCATCTTCCCTTCCTCCTCCATCTTCCCTTCCTCCTCCGTCTTCCCTTCCTCCTCCTCTGTCTTCCCTTCCTCCTCCATCTTCCCTTCCTCCTCCTCCATCTTCCCTTCCTCCTCCAAACTCTGATCTCCTTCCTTCCTTCCTTCCTCCATCTTTCCTTCCTCCTCCACGTTTCCTCCATCCTTGATCTCCATCCTTCCTTCCTCCTCCATCTTTCCTCCAACCCTGATCTCCATCTTCCCTTCCTCCTCCATCTTCCCTTCCTCCTCCATCTTCCCTTCCTCCAACTCTGATCTCCTTCCTTCCTCCTCCATCCTTCCTTCCTCCATCCATCCTTCCTTCCTCCATCCATCCTTCCTCCTCCATCCTTCCTTCCTCATCCTTCCTTCCTCCTCCATCTTTCCTCCAACCCTGATCTCCATCCTTCCTTCCTTCTCCATCCTTCCTTCCTTCTCCATCTTCCCTCCATTCCCGATCTCCATCTTTGCTTCTTTCCCCATATTCCCTCCATCCCTCCTTTCTCCTCCATCTTTCCTCCATCCCTTGATCCCAGAAGATCCCTTGATCAATCCCTTCTTCTCCATGGTCACTGCAGCCTTCCTCCATCTGTGGTCTCCATCCTTCCCTCCTTCTCTGTGCTGGCCCCATCTCTCCCTCCCCACATCCCTCCCTACTCAGTCTTCCTCCCTCAGCCCCATATCTTCATCCAGCCTCTCCACAGGCAACCTCCCCCTACACCCGTGGGCCCCACCACCCTCTGTCTGTGGGGCCCACCACCTCCCACATCTGTGGGGAGCAACGACCCATGCCCCATGGGACCCATTTCCTTTATCTGTGGGGCCCATGGCACATGTCCACAGGGTGTGGTGACCCACACCCATGGGTGGCTCCAAACCATGGCCATGGGAACCATGACCCACCATCACGTGGAGCCTTGACCCACTTCTACGGGACCCACAACCTTCCTCCGTGGGGAGCAAGGACCCACTGCCATGGGAAGCTGTGACCCATGTTTGCGGGGAGCAGTGACCCATGGCTGTGGGCTGGTGGCACCCATGGCCATGGGAAACCATGACTCAGAACCTTGGGTGCCTCCAATCCACAACCGTGGGGAACCATGACTCAGAACTGTGGGGAACCACGACCCATGGGGAACCACGACCCACAGCCATGGGGAACAGTGACCCATGGGGAACCATGACCCACAGCCATGGGGGGCCGTGACCCACAACCACCGGGAGCTGTGACTTGTGTCCTTGCAACTCACAACCCACGTCCACCACTGACCCACATCCCACCCACAGCCTTGAAGAACCGTGACCCCCAACCTCGTGGGCGAAGGGAGGGGAGAGGGTGACCCACATCTCCAAGGGGCATGACCTATAGCCCCAGCCCCCCCCGGGGGAGGCATCCGAGGGCAGCGTGAGGTTCTGGGAGGTCAAACGCCTGGAGACAAGGAGGGGGAGGCGGAGGAGTTGGTGGAGCCCTTAATTACAGCTCTCATTAACGATGACTGTGTTGATTGGGGCCCGGGCCAATGATGTCATCGTTGCAAAAGCACGATGACGGGGCGAATTGTGTGGCTCTGACCCCCGGGGGCGGTGGGGCCAAGGGGTGTGGGGGGGGTGTGGGGCGGGGGGGGCCCCCACAGCAGTGTAGGCCCCACAACTTCCGCTCCTTTCCACCTCCTAAAAGATGCCCCATGAACCTTCTCACCTTCTCCTGGAGTGGGGCAATGGGCCAGGTGGGCCCTCCCCTCCATGCCCCGCCCCCCTTCCCCCCCCGGGAACTAACAACTCTGCCCCACAGCGGCCACAGTGATGGAGGGGCGAACCATGGTGGCCCCTGGGCTATGGGGCACCGTGAAACTACTGGGAACCCTGGTTTTGGTGGCCATCACCACAGGTGAGCACGAGGAGGTTGGGGTCCCACAACGAAGCCACAAGGTGTGGGGTGACACTAACACACACGCGCGTGTGTCCGTGTCCCCTCTGCAGTGTCCTCAGCGAGGGGTGAAACCCGTGTGGTGGGGGGCATGGACTGCGAGCCTCACTCGCAGCCCTGGCAGGTGGCCATCTTGGACATGGCCAAGCTCTACTGCGGCGGCGTCTTGGTGGACCCCCAGTGGGTGGTGACAGCGGCCCACTGCACCATGCCAGGGTAAGAGTGGCACCTCGTGTGTCATGTGTGTGGCCGTGTGTCCCCACCCCCACCCCCCACCTCCCCCAGTCCAGCTCACATGCCCAGGTGGAGGCCCCAGCCTACGTGTCGTGGTCTCCACGGGCCATCACACCCTTGAGGTGGTGGCGTGGTCTCAACAGGCCTCCTGTGGGGTGGTCCCATGGTCGTGTCGTGGTCTCTGTGGGTCTACACATGTCCTGGTTCCGCTGTGTCTCCCCACACACCTGCCCCACAGGACACACATCCCAGTGGGGTGGCCTACATGTGTCCCAGCTACACGTGTCCCTCACGTGTCCTGGCCATGCCCTGTCCCACACGTGTCCTATACCGTGTCCCACACATGTCCTGGCCATGCTGCAGACCCCGTGCCCCACACGTGGACCTTGTCCTGCCCCACATGTGTCCTGACCACACCACATCCACCCATGTCACTGTCTCCATCTCCCCTCCACCTCCCAAGGTGTCCATGTTCCCCACCTCCCAGCCCTTCCGTGCCCCACAAGGTGCCGTGTCCCCACCAAGGCCCACCCCCACTGGCCATGCTCTGGTGGTCCTGGCCACCTTCTCCACATGACGCCACGTGTCCCTCCTGCTGGCCACAGGGTCACCACCATCAGCCTGGGCAAGCACAACCTCTACACACGGGAGTGGGGGGAAGTGCAGAAGATGGTGCAGAAGATGGTGCCTCACCCCAACTACAACCCCACCACTAAGGACAACGACATCATGATGCTCAAGCTCGTAACGCCTGTGGCCCTCACAAGCAGGATCCAGCCCGTCCCAGTGGCCTCCTGCCTCCCCGAACCGGGCACCACCTGCACCACCTCAGGATGGGGGGCCATCACCTCCCCAGAAGGTACTCGGTAGCTGTGGCCTCTCCTGGAGGTCTAGGTCTTCTGGAGGACCAGGTCCTCTCCTGGAGGTCTAGATCCCCTCCTGAAGCTGTGGGTCTCCTCCTGGAGGTATGGGTTTCCACCCTGGACATCTGGGTCATCTTCTTGGCACCCTGGTCCTCTCCTGAGGGCCTGGGTCCTCCCCTGGACACGTCTCCTCCCCCCCTCCCCCACGTCTCCTACTGGACACCCGAATCCAGACACCTGAGTCTTCTCCCTTTCCTGGGTTTTCTTCTTTTTGAAGGGTGGGGTGGATTTTGGGGGGGCTTTTGGGGGGGGGGAGGTGGATTTTTGGGGAGGTTTTTTGAAAGTGGGTTAGATTTGGGGTTTTTTTGGAGGGGGAGGTAGATTTTTTGAGGGTTTTTTGGGGGTGGGATTTTTTGGAGGTGTTTTTTTGGAGGTGGATTTTAGGGATGGTCTTTTTGGAGGCGGGGTGGATTTTTGGGGTGGGGGCGGCCAAATTTCTGCTGGGATCTGGGTCGATTGCTCTGGTTTCTTTCTTCTCGCCCCCCTGTGTCCCCCCTCCCCCTCAGTCACTTACCCGGACGTCTTGCAGTGCGTCAATGTCACCATCTTCTCGGCGGCCGAGTGCCGGCACTTGTACCCTGGTTCCATCACCGAGAATATGCTCTGCGCCGGCAGCCTCCAAGGGGGGAGGGACTCTTGTCAGGTACAACCAAGAAGTCTCCTGATGGGGGCGGGGGTGGTCACCAAAGTGGACCTCGGGGCCAGAAAGGGATGTGTCCCCCTTGTGGGGGTCTTCTTCTGTTGGCCAGCGGAAGGTTGGATCATGAACCTGATGAGGATTGGCCAACAACTTCAACCCAACAAGGTTCTTCCTACATGTTGGCCAACAACACGGTGCTGGTTCTTCCACCCAACAAGGGTTGGCCACCGCGAGTAGACTTGGCCAATTCAGCAATGGTTGGAAACCCCAAAGAGATCTGGGCAACCAACTTAGGGTGGGTGGAAACCAAGTGATGGTCTTTAAGCCAAAAAGGGTTGGCCAACGTAAGTAGACTTGGCCAACGCAGCAATGGTTGGAAACCCTAAAGAGATCTGGGCAACCAACTGGGGTGGTTGGACAACCTGCTAGGGGGGGTGGACAATCTACTGGGGGAGGTAGGCAACCCAGTAGTCTTCAACCCAACAAGGGTTGGTCAATATAAGTAGACTTGGCCAACTTGGCCACAGCTGGAAGAGCCAAAGAGATCTGGGCAACCTACTAGGGTGGTTGGACAACCTACTGAGGACCTACTGGGGTGGGTGGGAAACCCAATGGTGTTGTTTGACCTAACAAAGGTTGGCCAACACAAGTAGACTTGTTCAACTTGCCAATGGCTTGAAACCCCAAACTGGGGTGGTTGGGCAACCTACTGGGGTGGGTGGACAATGATGGTTGGCCAACCCAAAGAGGTTGGACAGCCAAAGAGGTCACCCAACCTTATGGGGTCACCCAATCTCAAGAGGTCACCCACCCTGATGAGGCCCAACAGCGGTGGGTGACACCACGGAGAGTTGGCCAACCCAAAGAAGGGTTGGGTGACCCAGTGGAGAACGTCCGTCAGGTTCCCACCGTGTCTCTCCACAGGGTGACTCGGGAGGACCTTTGGTTTGTAATGGGACCCTCCAAGGTATCGTGTCCTGGGGCATGGAGAAATGTGGGCAACCCAAGAGACCTGGGGTCTACACCAAGATTTGTAGATACACCCATTGGATGCAGAAGACCATGAAGGACAACCAGTGACGCTCCAGAGACCTCCCGAGATGGCCACAGGGCAGGAGGGAGGTCAGAGGAACCACGTCTGATGCCACCACTGCTTGCCAGGGGGCAGGATGTTGGGAGACCAGAGGCTGGGGATGGAGCCGGGGTCACCTGGTGAAGCTGGTGAGATGGTGGAGGCTGGGAGGGGGGGTGGAGAAGACACGAGAAATTAAAGCCATGTGATGTTTGGTGGGAAATTTGGTCCTTTTAATCCCACCTCCCCTGCCTCCAAATAAACAGACCTCAAGATCAAGGCATCTCCTGTCCTCCAGGGTTGTCCTCCAGGGTGGCTGCTGGTGGCCACAAGCTTCATTTTGAGGTCTAAACCCCCAAATATGTGATTTTTCCAGGAGGAAAAGTTGGTTTTCTTTGAAGATCAACCTCGTTTCTTTCATTCGTGCTCTTCAAGGACCAAGACTTGGGGCCGTGGAGGCTTCTCAGTGGCATCGAGGACATGGGACACTTGGTGGACACCCACATGGAGTTTGTCAACTCAACCAGGGTCAACCAACCAAAGATGGTTACCCAACTGGCTCACTGCTGGCCATCCAGCCATGACCTCTCCAAGAGGAGATGGCCAGTAGGAATGAAGAAGTCCATGAAGATCAACCAAAGAAACAAGGGTCACCCAATCGCTAAGGGTCACCCACCCAATAAGAATTGATCAACCCAAGGGTCAACCAAGCTGGTGATGGTTGGCCAACCCAACCAGGGTCAACCAAGCTGGTCCCAGTTGGCCAAGGAGGGGGGTCAACCCTGTGAAGGTCACCCAACCCATGGTGGTTGACCAACCCAAGGGTCACCCAGCCAATGGTGGTTGGCCAACCCAAGGGTCAACCAACTCGTGGTGGTTGGCCAACCCAAGGGTCAACCAAGCTGCTCCAGGTTGGCCAACCCAAAAAGGGTCAACCATTGGCTGGATTCTTCCCAAGTCCCGCCCACCCCACCAGCCAATCAGCAGTGGTCAGGCCTGATCCGGGCGAAGGAAGCTGTTTTGTCACCTTAATTATGGCCTTCAAATCATTAGGCTGTTAATGAGCTTTAACGAGGGCCAGGCCCATTAACAAGCTCAGCCCCGCCCCCCTCGCACCCCCCCACCCCACACACCCAGGGCGTGGCACTGCGTCGCCCTGGGATTGGCTTAATCCCAGAGGGGGTGGGAGGGGGCCTCCTGCCCCACAGCGCCCCATAGAGAATGTGGGGGGGACCCACCTGGCCCCATAGATACAGGGGGACAGTTGGGGGTCCCTGGGTGGGTTTGAGGGCCCCGGGGGTGTTTGGGGGTCCCTTTGGAGATTTGGGGGTCCGTGTCGGAGTTTTGGGGGTCCTGGGGGGGGTTGGGGCTCCTGAGACACCCCCCCAGAGTGAACCCCCCAAACACTGACCCCCCAGAGAGTGACCCCCTAAACACTGAGCCCCCCAAACACTGACCCCCCCAAGAGTGAACCCCCAGAGAGTGACCCCCCCAAAGAGTCAACCCACCCAACACTGAGCCCCCCACTGACCCCCCAGAGAGTGAACCCCCAAACCTTGACCCCCCCAAACCCTCCCCACCCCCCCAAAACACCGTGCCCCCCCAGACCCTGTGCCCCCCCATTTCCCCCCCCAATCTCACCCCCCAGCCCCTGTGTCAAACCCCCCCCTTTCAACCCCCAGAGCCCCCCCCAGACCCCCTGCCCCCCCATAGCCCCCCTCACCCCATATA